>JABUQX010113881.1:0-10000 GCA_015478945.1 Trachelipus rathkii
AGAGGTCGCGAGCCAAAATCACGGTTGCGTTATGCCAACCGTTTGATTACGTACCTAATTTATATATACCACCCTAATTTTTTCCGACCATTATAGGGTCATAATTTTGCCCTCACCCTGAGTAAATATATTAGAGATCTTTACAATTTAGGGGCTTAAGTACCTTTATTTATGATATGTCATAAACTAATATATACTATATATCATTGTTATGTTTCGGTTAATATATATCTATAATATATATATATCATAGTACCTATAAGTAGCAGTATATATATGTATACATTATCTATAACACCCGCGCAGGTGCGAACCGAGCAAGCCCGCCGCTGATTTCTGCAGCACGTTCCGCAGCCCGGCGCTGTATTCCATCCCATCTCTATGATCACCGTAGGTTATGCATCACAATCCACTAGACGCCTTAGTGTACATCCTTCCATGTACGCTATATATATATATACTATATATAATATATATATAGTATATACCGTCGCACCGTACTCCCCGCCTACCCATTAATTATGCACACACACGCTAACCTCAACTACTACACACACATTTATACACGTACATCACTCAACACACTACATGCACTCACAACACTCACTAACACATCATGCGCCCACTGTATGGTCATGCCACACGATTGTGTCCGCCAGCTTACCTCTATTTTATTTTTCTCGAGTTCTTGGTAACCCTTTTGACTGGTAATACAATCTCGAAGCGCATTATATCGTATCTTATACCGCTTCGAGCGTTCTATCCGTTCTGATGATCACATCGTAACAGTCTTTTGCTAGCGTAGGAGCTTACTTAGAAGATGAGCGAAATACCGCCAACACTAAGACGCGGTCGTGGCGAATGCAAAACTGTGTGTAACTCTGCTAGGTCAACAGATAATACACAATGGTGAGGATCTGGTAATGAGTATTTTGAAAATTCAGGTCAATTTAAGCGTGCCGTGGGAAGCCTAAATATCAATAAGGAATATATAGGACCTCATAACACAACACAATTAATATTAATTTAATATATTAATTATATCAGAGAACAATTTAATAAAATACAAATAATAAATAATACAAATAATTCAAAGTGTGATAACTAATAGGTGCTAAGAATAATAACAAAAAGTGCGCACTCTCACATCAAGCACTTAATATAGTAAATGTTAAATTGCACGGATATACCTAATATTTAATAATAAATGAACAAAATACACTGGATCAATATTAGATCATAAGTTAATCAATGAACTTTAATACTATTTATATATCATTATACTGGCCGTATGTCTGCATCAACGTATTATTGACTACTGATTCTTCTCTTGTCAGATATTATTTCACTCCACGAATACCGTACAATACTATTGGTGGTCTGATTATACGAATACACTACTATTTGATTGCTGCTATACCTAGATACATTATGAGATTACAATAAAAATACGATCCAAATGATGTTGAATGAGTCCGGCGGAACATTGGAGGTCAAGCACCCCAGTGCCTGCTCGTACGACGCTAAATTACTATTAGTATATATCACGAATAAAGAGTACCGTTATATATATAAGTTATTAGTAGCAGTAGTATATGCGTGGCGTCTCTGGCAAAGTGACTATCATGTATCCAAGTATAATACCATTATCAATCCAATTGGAAACACATATTATTGATAACTGGTATAATACATATATATATTCTAGTAGATGTAATACATATATATACAGGTAATACATATATATATATCCTCTAAAGGATACTATATATTATATACGCAAACGTACATTAATATATTTATATTAGTACAGTATATAGAGAAACTGAAGTTAGTAAGTTATTTATATATCTGTGACCGATTAATATATTACTAAGTATGACTCTGTATATCAGGTATATATGTAGAAAATAGGGGTACCTATAGAGAGATAAGTATTATGATATTAGTATACTATATATATATATATACTAGATAATTACCAAATAAGTCAACACACACCTACACACATATATATATATATATATATATATATATTATTATATATATATATCTAATATATTTATATATATATATACTTACTTATTAAACTATAATTCTCATAAAATATAGTCGTTGACATGTGAAATATCGTAGTGTCATAACGCCGGCATAGAATCGGATAAGAGGGAAAAGTAGAGAGAGCATGATGGATGGAGGGTGACTACGTTGCCAGCGTGGATGATGGAGTGCAGATGGCCACGTCGACTGGAGGAGGAGAAGAGAGGAATTATTTTTGGCCTACGTGCGCATCATGCTCTTCGGGAAAGGTCTGTTCGTATGCTACACCAACACTTTATTAACTTGAACTCGGAGTTTTAATCACATTAATCTACAGATAGTTGGACGAGCTTACACTGAAAGTCCACTAATCGATTTGGTGAGGAAGTTGATTTAGTATGTATTATATATATAGGAAATTTTATTTTTTCTTATTCTTTATTATATAAATCTACAACTTACAATGCGTAATATTATTTTTGTGACGTGTACGAGCGCGAGAGTGTGATTCAGCCGGCTCATCGTAACCCGTGTTCTCCAGTATTCGTTCTTGAGGAGACAGTTCTCTTCTTCGCCGTTGGTACGCCGAACGTCAAGCTATTTGGGCCTCCGAAATGTTACTGCTGCTCTAGAATCGTAACATAATAAAATACAAGATGACATAATAAGGGACTTTAATAGCAGATTAAATTGACTAATGAGATGAGCAACTATTAACATCGAGGCCACACGGATGGTGGTACGTGTTGTGACAGTGTATCGGTCACGATAATTATACTCTACTAGTGGTAATATAATACTTCATCCGCAATGCCAGTTATATATATAAGCGGTTCATAAACTGTCAAGTATTCTATATAACATAGTTGCCGATACGTTCCTTGGCAGACCTAATTGGTCCGAGTTGTTGTTACCGCACGGCATATATTATATATGACTTCTAAATCCGCGCCCTCCTATTAATTATTCTATCTATATAACAGCATAAATAATGAACCATGCTTTCCGCCATGGCTCTATAACGTACGTCATCTCACACACACGTTGTATTTTTGCAATACAAAGTTATAAACATATTACTTACACATACGCTAGATTCTATATATTAAAGATTTACAAATATTTTTATTCTTCTTCGCCACGGAGTGGCATGGTCACCGTTAATATATAACTTAGGATAGTGACGTCACTATCGCATATCTTAACTACTTCTCTTTTTTTACATAAATATTATACACTACATATATATATATATTACTATCATACCTATACATATACACTATAATATATACTCATAGTACGACATCAATACCATACTTTTTAAATATTATTATAAAAATAATTATTAAAACAAGATTCACTACTGTTTGGATATATATATATATATATATAATATACTGAGATGGAGCTGCGTACATCCTACTATATATATACTACCTATCAATCATAAATATAATATAATATACTCATATATGCTATAGAATATAATTATAATATATATTATATATTATATTTAAATATATATATATATATATATATATATATATATACGTATATTATAAAAATAACGTATATATATATATAACTAATATATATATATATAGTTATATATATATATATATATTAATCTATATAATTTATATATATATATATTCTATAATACTAGCTCACATATATTATATATACTACTAGTAATAGCCTATATAAGATATATTATAGTAGATATATATGCTTTATGAGTTTTGTGGTTTTTCTGATAAGTTCTTATCCATAGCTTCTTAGTATAAATATATATACATACACATCTATGACACTTATAAGCACTTACACACACAGATTTACTTACACACACACAGATTTACTTTCACTCACACACAGATTTACTTATACTCACACACAGATTTACTTACACTCACACAGATTTACTTACACTCGCACAGGATTTACTTACACTACACATCCTACCAACACTATATAACAGCACATCTCAGCAGCATCAAACACACACACACACACACCCACACACACACACACACACACACTAACCCCTGTGCTAACCACAGCGCACAGGATTTTACTTAACATTCCAGATTTACTTGAGCACTCGCACAGATTTACTTACATCACACAGATTTAACTTACACAGATTGAATTTCTTTCTACAACATCACATCCGACACAGAGTCTTACACACACAGAGATTATCTCACACACTATGACACACAACACACACACACGCACCGATTTACTTACAACATTCACGATTTTACTTACCACTCACACCGAGACGTACTGTCTGAGATACTCCATATCACTTGGTCACTAGTTTTATAACACATACACTCATGTCACTTATACACCATGCACCTCACGCATAGACACTTACACTAGCCCATATACACTTAAACTCACCCATAGACACTTACACTTACCCATAGACACTTGCGATTGTTCACACACCATTACCCTGCATAGTACATATTATAAGTTTGCTAGGATGTTTCCTAACTATGAGTTAGCATTTTCTAACTTTTTCTAGCCTTTTCTACCCTACATCATAGAACAGAGCTAATATTGATGTCTTCCCCTAGGTCATAATTGGAACACCAGGGCGCCGCATGCGCCCTCTGCACAAAGTCAGTCGAACACCGCACCCGCAGGTGCGACCCGCCGCGCGAACGATAAATATGATATCAATGTAAACTATTCAAAGAATTTCTTTCAAATATACTATGAGTCATTCATTTTTATTCATACTTAAACATTTTTATTAAAAACATTTTGCGATCCTAAAACTTTACCTCATTACAGACATCTTTTAATATTTTACCCTTAATACTTTTTAATCCTTATAAATTTTAAGAATTTGTATGTAAGAGAAAAAAACCAGAGTGACTATCGATTTTACCATTTTATTTTTACTACAAATTGTAATCGCTCGCAATTTTATTAAAAACGATTTAACATTACAATACCTTAACATAGCAGTCAATCAAGCTAGCTATATATAGAGTGTTTACCTAACACCTAGGGGGGATTTAGTATGCCTTTTTGTTTACTGAGCTTTAACTTGCTTTGAGCTTCATGTATTTTACTAGCTTTAACTCATGTTTTACGTAGCCTTTTAACTATATATGTTTTACTGTTTAACACAGATATTTATTAACTATACATACCTTAAAGCAGTAGAAGCAGTTATAAAGCAGTATAAATCATATGAGGTGTTTACACTGTTAAGTATTTTCTAATCATAAAACCTTAGGGGGGATTAGTGATGCTACTACTCTCGCTTATTAGTACTGGCTTTAACTGCTTTAACGTCATGTTTTCTGCTTTAACTCATGTTTTACTGCTTTAACTTATATGTTTTTCTGCTTAACTCATATATTTCTTAACATTACATACCTTAAAGCAGTAAAATCAGTAAATCAATAGAGGTGTTACCTAGCAACAGAGAGACGGATTAGTATGCTTTGTTTGTTATCATGTTTTATCACTGCTTTAACTCATGGTTTTACTGATTTAAATCTCCATGTTTTATTAGCTGCTTTTAAGAAACTCGCAATGTTTTACTCTGCTTTAACATACATCATATGTTTTATCTACTTTAAATCATATATTTATTAATCATTATGTTTTCTTTTATTATTAGTATTTTATACTTTTTATTTATTTTTTAGTATTAGTTTTATTTTTTAATATTTATTATCAGTTTATAAATCTATTCATTACTTAATTTTTATTCTTTTTTCTTTATTATTATTCATATTTATTAATTATTATTTATTATTTTTATTATACTTAGTCTTATTTACTTCCATGTTAATTGTTATTATTATTTAGAACATACACACACACACACACATCACACACACAACACACACACACACACACACACATCACACCACAACATCAACACACACACGCAGCGCGGGCAGCGCTGCGCGCGTCCAGCTCACTTAACACACATAACCGTATAAATTTATTATAAACATTATTTGTTTTTAATTAAGCCACGTAGCATTTATATATTACTCTATACTTATATAACTAAAATTAATTTTCAAAGTTTCTTATAAACTTCTATAATAAATCATCATCTTTGAACAAGAGAATTTATTATTAACTGTTCATACTTTTTGTTTATAAATTTTATAACTATCAAGTTATAAAATAACTTTTACTAAAATTTTTATATATATATTATAATATTATTAAATAACATAATATATTATATTTTACGTAACTTAAAGCAATAAATCAGTAAAATCAGTAAATCAAATCCCTAGCACCCCTCTACATCAAGCTATGGCACGTTTTTGTTTCTATTGGACATTGCTGCCTTTACATCAATCTTTAGCCATGTATTATTCTTAACTATAGCTAACATAACTGTAATTTTATTATAAATCAATTCCTAAGTTTTTATTTAAAAAATAACAATTATTTACACGTTCATTTATATTATTCACTTCGATGTTAATAAAAATATTTTCAAAGGTTTTTTTAATAATAATATCGGATTTCTTTAATTATTATTATTATTTTACTATGTTACTTGACAATCCATCAACACGAGAAAACAAAACAACCCGCACTCCTTACAGATACGAAACTGACCTAGCTCTCTCTGTAAAATGTGTTGAATAACTAACTTTTAAGGTTAGGCCTAAATTTAGGATAATCATTTTTGTATCCGGGGCGATTTTAAGCCTAATTCCAGGTCAAAAAAATATATTCCAAACTGACCTTTTTCTGTAAAAATGTGGTGCAATAACTACGTTTAATGGACCTAAATTTATGGCCTAAATTTAGGATAAGGCCTTTTTAGTAGATCGGAGGCTAAATTTAATGCCTAATATCCAGGTCAATAAGGATAATTCCAAGTTATAGATCATAACGATCAATGTGTTATTATTATTTTTATAAATATATTTCAAACTGAAACATGCTGGATCGGTAAGATTCTTTAAGCAGGGCAGGTAAGAAAGAAATGTTTTCCTTACTTGTGATTGGTCGGAGTACGTTTTCCGCCTTAAATGTTCAATATAAAGCTAACCATACCAGGGCGCTCAGCATGAGAGCCCCACCCGCTCAAAGGCAGCCACCCGCAACCGCTGGTGCGTCCCGCGTCCCCGCCCGCCGCGTGCGCCCGCAGGCGCAATATTTCAGCGTTCCCGCCCGCCGCGGCGCCGCAGGCGCAATATTTCTCCATCGCGAATGAAATATATTATATATCCTACGATAGTAC
This sequence comes from Trachelipus rathkii, assembly GCA_015478945.1. Taxonomy (NCBI): domain Eukaryota; kingdom Metazoa; phylum Arthropoda; class Malacostraca; order Isopoda; family Trachelipodidae; genus Trachelipus; species Trachelipus rathkii. The sequence goes on from JABUQX010113881.1 coordinate 7,292, forward strand.
ATTATCATTTTTATTTCATATACTTAAACTTTCAAAGAATTTTCTTCTTCATTAATATATAACTATGAGTCATTCAATTTTATTTCATACTTAAACATTTTACTACTTTTACTCATATATTTATTAACATTATGTTTTTTTATTTTGTTTATACTTTTTATTTTATTTATTATTATTTTTTATTATTATTTTTATTTTTATTAGTTTTATTTATAATTTATTATATTTTTATTATTTTTATTATAATTAAGTGTTATTAACTTCATGCCTATTGTTATTATTTCAATTCACACATACACAACACTCACAACACACAACAACACACACACACACAACACACACACACACACATCACTCACACACAACACACATCACGACAACCACACGCACACTCACCATCACACATATAACGTATAATTTATTAACATTTTATTTTTATTTTATAATTATAGCTTTAGATGATTATTTACTCATCCAAAGGCACTATTTATTCTTTAGAACATAACTCACACATTCACAATATTTAATATCATTATTCGCAAAACACATCGACAGCACACACACAACTACAACACCACACACACACATAGCAACACACATACACACTTACACATATGCACCCAACACTCGATATTTTTGATGCCTATCAACTTTGATGCTCTCAGCTTTTGAGATACCTTAGCAATACTTTAGGATGCCTCAGTTTTGATGCCTCAACTGATTTATGCTCAAGCTTTTGATGCCTCAAACTTTGGATGTCCTCAAGCTTTTGAATGCCTCAGCTTTGAATGCTGCAACTTTAATAACTTAGCTTTGGTACCTCAGCTTTGGTGGTTCATCTTTGATGACTCATTCTTTGATGGCGTCATCTTTGATACCACCTATATTGATGATTCATCTTATAAGCAGTTACACTTACACTTATACACACATACACTATGTCTCTATTCACACATACGCACATACACATATATCATAGACACTTTCCGATCACCCACGCGGAAATATTTGCGCCTTAGCGGGCGCCCGCTGCAGGGCCGGGAACGCGAATTATTTAGCGCCGGCGGAGCACGCGGCGGCGAATAGTACGCGAGCGCGAGACGCGACCTAACTGGGTACTGAGGGTTGGCTGCCCATTTGCGGGTGGGGGCTCATGCTGAGCCTGGTGGTTAGCTTTATGAACTAGGGGAAAAACTAACTCCGAGACCAATCATCAAGTTAAAGGAAAACATTTCTCACTTCTCCTGTCACTTAAGGATCTTACCGATCCAGCATGATTCAGTTTTGAGAAAATATATTTAATAAATAATAAATAACAATGATTCTTGTCTATACTGGAATTACCTTTTGACCTGGTATTAAGGTATTAAATTAAGCCGTTACAAAAAGGCTTATTCCTAAATTTATAGGAGCCTAAATTTAGGCCTAAACGTAGTTATTGCACCACATTTTACAGAAAAAGGTCATTTTGAAATATATTTTGACCTGGAAATAGGCTTAAATCGCCCCGGGAAACAAAAAGGTTATCTAAATTTAGGCTAAAGTATGTTTATTATCAACACATTTATATAGACAGTAGAAGAGGTTCAGTATTCGTACTGTAAGGGTGCGGGTTGTTGTGTTTTCTCGTGGTGATGGATTGTCAATGTACATAGATAATAATATAATAATAAAGAAAATCCGAATTATTTAAAAAACTTTGAAATATTATTTGTTAACATCGAGTGAAATAATATTAATAAATGTAAAGTGAATAATTATTGATTATTTTTAAATAAAAAACTTAGAATGATTTTTTTAAATAAAATATCATGATTGACTCTGTCAATTATACTTCTTACATGGCTAAAGATGATGTAAAGTCGTAAGTCAATAAAAACGTGGCATAGATTGATGTAGAGGGGTGCTAGGGGATGGCCTTACTGATTTACTGATTTATTGCTTTAAAGGTACTTAAAATATATGTTTTTAATAAAATTTCATAAAATTTTAGTTAAAATTATTTTAAAACTTGATTAGTTTATAAATAATTTATAAACAAAAAGTATTAACAGTTAATAATAAATTCTTTTGTTATGTAAAATAAAGTGTTCTTCGAACATTTCTCGAGAAAGTAATGAAAAGAGGTTTTTTATCACATTCACTGAGTAATCAAAAAAATGTACGTGCTTAATTAAAACATAAATGGTATTTTAATAATTATACGTTTATTGTGTGATAGTATATGATTAGTGGACGCGCGTGTTGTGTTGTAGTATGTTGATGTTAGTGTGTGTGTGTGTGTGTGTGTTAGTGGTGGTGTGTTAGTGTTCCTTAAAAATTAAATATAATACTAAATAGGCATGAATAGATAAATAAGACTAAACGTTATATATATATATAATATAAAATAATAATATAATATAAATAATAAACATATAAAAATAATAATAAAAATAATAATAAAATAATAGAGATTCTTTCTAAATCAAAAACTGAATAAAACTATTAAAAAAGGAGAAAAAAAGTAATTTTAATAAACATAGGAGTTAAAGCAGTAAAAACATGAGTTAAAGCAGTAACAACATGAGTTAGCAGTAAAAACAGTAAAACAAAAGCATACTAATGGTGTTAGGTATCCCTCTGTTGCTAGGTAACACCTCTTTTTGATTTACTGAATTTACTGATTTTACAGGTATGTAATTGGCCTGTTTTAAACGTAGAATAAAA
>JABUQX010113881.1:17500-18500 GCA_015478945.1 Trachelipus rathkii
AAAAGATCGCTATAAACTTTTAGAATTAATGATATCTTTTTTGATTGATCTCCAATACACATTTATTGTTTAAGCTGCTATTTAATCGTGGTTATCATCTCTTTAAATAATAAAACCGATTCGTGCCATTGGCATCAGCGAGTTTTGCAAACTTTTTAATCTCTCTTCCTTGCTACTACAAATTAGAAATAAGTTCTTTCTATTTCTTCAAATCATTGTCCTCTAGCACTTAGAATAAAAAAATGTTACAACAATCTGATATTATTGGATATGCAAAAAAAAATATTTTGAACATTTAGAAGAGAACATGAATTATTTAGACAAACAAAGCTCAACAGAAAGTGATTGAAAGATGCTTTGTTGACATTTTTCATTTATTACTCTCTGAGCACCCCTGAACTCACCACTCATTGCTGCTGCGCCGTCATACCCCTGTCCTCTTAGATTATGAGGAACCCACCAAGTTCAGTTAACTTTCTTCAATTAATTTTTGCGCAAGACTTTATTCCCAGGTCAAATCATTTACGAGTACGAGAACACAAAAAAATCTTCTTTGATCGAAGAAGTGTCAATATAAAAGTAACAACACTCAACGAAAAATTGTTCCAACTGGGACACATCGATCGTTCTCATTGGCTAAGACAGTTAAAATTTACTTATTTTTTTAAAATGTTTTTTTTTTTTTCCCCACAAATTTTTTTACGTTTGGAATTGAGCCATGCGCAAATGACTGAATAGAGCATTTTTGGACCTGTGGAACTGGAAAGCATGGCATTTTCTCCCAGCACTAGTTTTAAACGTTCGAAAACAGGGTTCTCCAGCATTAGCACTTATGATCTTAAAGACTCGAAAGTTGCCATCGTTTCTTCACAGCCAAAGAGTTGATTCGACCTGAGTCAATGATGTCCACGGATAACCGATTATTTTGCTTACCAACAGATATCGAATTGTTGTTTTCAACAAATGGAATTTGCGCGCTTTCTCTGCTGTTCTTCCGCTC
>JABUQX010113882.1:5000-12500 GCA_015478945.1 Trachelipus rathkii
AGCTCAGATTATGTTTTAATATATAAATAATATTATATATTAATAATTATATAATATATATTATATATATCTATATAATATATAATATATATATATAATATATTATATATATATAATATATTAATATATATTTATATTTATTTATTTATAAATATTAATATATATATTATATATATAATATATATATTAAATTAATATATATATATTTAAATATTATATATAATATATTATATTATATATATATATTATTATATATATTATATAATTAATTATTATTATATTATATATAATATATAATTATATATATATATATATATTACAATATATTTATATATATATATATTAACGTCACTATACATATTAATAATATTCAATATATATATATGTTATAGATATATATTTATAAATATAATTAATATATATAGTAATATATATTATTATAAATATTATAATAGTATATACTATATATAATATATATAATATATATTATTAAATCTAATATAATATATATACTAATATATATAATATTATATTAATATTCTAGGTTTGCCAAATCTATTATATATTAAATTGTGTATTATCAGGTAGTAGGTGACTGGTGACATACAACTCAAATGCCCTCATACCTTCTATATTTCTCACCATAATTCGCTCTAATGATAGAGATTTTACCAATTGAGATTATGATAACTCATTTGGGTATCTAACTAGTATTGGTAAATATAAATTTAGAAGGTTTGGTCCTTCAGAGAAAATGATTATATTTCTGCTAATGAAGCCTACATGAAGTATATGCTATTAGATATATACTTATATCTAGTAATCTATGATATAAAGTTGGAGGGAACTCAAGGCAATGTATTATTCCTATTTACAAGTTTTAACTCTCACTCAATATCGTATATATGTAGGGGTAAACATATTTATTATAGCTTTACACTTATTCCCTCATAACTCATGATTTAGGGATCTAATCATGTTGAATTATTCGTTTTATCATTTGGTGATAGTTTTACTCAATCAATTAATTTCACTATACATCTTTTATTGGGCATAGGGCGCCGTGACAGGATGAATCTAAGGGGGGTGGGCCTAAAGATTTTTTTTTAATTATCGAAATTTTGTGAATATAGTCATAATATGATAATTAATATATATATATACAATATATATATATATATATATTATATATTATATTATATAATATATATATATATAATATATATATAATATTATATAATATATAATTATATAATATATAATATATTATATATAATATAATATATATATTATATTATATATATATATTATATAATTTTCTGTGTGACATAATCTGAATTATTTAATGTTACTATATAAATATTAATAATACCATTAAGTTTATATAGTAAGTTAATTCTTTTACAACTTAATATTTAACTTTTCCACCAAAGTTAATACATCTAACATAGAAGAGATGCCAATTTAAGCATTGAAACTTTTTATGACATTTAGTTTTGGATGCACTTATTGATTCAAATTTTTAAAAATGATGTTATCTGTGATATTATAATATATAGTCAACTAATCTTTATTAATAATATCACTAAATATCCCTTAAGACAAATATAAATTATTTCTTTATTGAATATAAGGTTTAATATGATGTTTTATAATAATTATGGGTAATAATACGAAACATGAATGAAGTAAGTTGATTTATAAGATAAATATAATAAAATACTTAAAAGAGATTAAAGGTAAAAAAAAAATAACTTTTATCTTCTAACATCTATCTACCTCAAAATCTGAGAACTTTTAAAATCGAAATATTGGACAATTACTAGTTACTATAGCCATTATTACACTTATACAAAAAGTCTATTCATTTTAATTAATAGTACTATCCGATTAATCAATTTGTCGTAACATCCAATTACCGCATAGGATATAGTAGTTATTACCCTTTATTACAGAGTATAATCCTTCTTAACATTGTAAATACACACTACTAACACACACATCTTACTATATTTATATCTATATAATAATATTAGCTGTTATATTATCCAAACACTATATACTACATCAAATACCTTAACTCGCATAAAAGGCTTAGAAGTGCAAATATATAGATAGTATTGAGTAATGTACGTTTAAATACTAATAATGTAATATTAAGAGATATAAATATTTATATAATATAATATACCTGCAAATACATTAAACTTAGAAGTAATATTTAAAAGATATTTGCAAAGATCTACAACATATATTGATGTAGTTAAGTAGAGTAACTTTTACAGGGTCACTATCGGTGAAATGTAACGTATTTGTGGAATGTCACTATCAATGATTTTTATGTATTGAAACTAAGCACTTTAATGGTAACAAATATAATAATTATTAATAATTAACAAATTATAAGAAAAGAATATGGTTTTTTATAATATCTACAAATTGTATATATAAACTTTTTTTTTTAATGATTTTTCAAAGAATTATTATAATCATTAATAATTATATATAACTCTAGTTATAATTTATACATATTCCCGAAAGACCATCATTATATATATTGTATAGTATTTATTATTTATATATGTTATATATAATAAGATTAATTATTTTTTATTCATATATTAATAATTATTTAGTTATATATAATATAATCTAAATAAATATAGAATTAGAATATATACATCGATCATAATTAATCTTTATATATACTGATTTTGGACTTTTCAGTTTCATTCAAATAAGAAATTGTAATCAAAAGTTAATTGCCCTTCTGCCTTGACTTTCATGAACACGCAATTACCTCAACAATCAGAGGATCGATATGCACGCTTTTATTAAAACAGCTAAGTAAAAGATAAAAATGATATGACCTCGCGAGAGAGAACACTGTGTGAGTCAAACGGACCTTCTTCACCTCTATAAGAAGCATGTACAGACATATTTGGATATGCTGGAAATAAAGTCGACAATGACGCTGTTTCAGGAAATGTATCTTACGCGCTGAATGTGAGTTCTACAACTTTGCTGATAACTAGGTTGGTGAGTAGATCTTCACTCGCTCGTATAATAAAAGTGATATGTAATAGTTGGTCAGTATCGCTTCAGTAAAACACAACTGAAATTAAAGGCGCAAATTCGAGGAGTTGTTAAGAGAATCAGTTCATCCACTCATTCATAAATGAGTGAATGATCCAGCGTTTTCTCGTATCTCTATTCTAGTTTAAACTTCTTACACCAAGTGATGATGTGCTTCCATCACTTCTGAAAAGTGATGTAGATGTCTCCAGTGTCGACTACACAAGTATATCGTAAAACTCAGATGTGAATGTATGCTCTTTCACATTTTCTCTCGCCAGTATTAAAGAGATTAGTATGGTACGCTCAGGATGATTAAGTTTCTAAGTAACGTAATGCTAATGGAGTTCTCAATTTATTTCTGTTTTCTCCTCATCCTCGAGATAAAATGGTTAGTATTTTAATTCTGGAGCGGGTGTAACAACGCGCGAATAACGGACTTGTCTCGTTCATGTATACTTCTCACCACTGTTGTCGTGAGAGTCTGAGGAGCAAGGGTGAATCTAGATATGGTCAGGAAATTGAAATCTTTCATCCTCTGAAAAAATTGGATGAGCCAGGCATGAACTTATAGCACGCAGTAAATATTCTGCACTCATACTACGGATCGAATCATATTATCATTCGATACAGTGTATAAGGAATTTCGATTGCCCGTTTAATGCTATGATATCGCGCTCACAGCTTTACAATTGTGTAATTTGTCATATCATCGGTCATAGAATTACTTTTCGGTAGAAATAAAGAAATATTGATTGAAGGTATAGCATATAAGTCATCTGGTAAGTACAAGATAAGTTTGGTTTGACACGCATGTCGAGACCTTGTAATTATTTTTTTCTGTCTTATTTCTCTATGTCGTCTTTTATTTAGTAGATATTTTGTCTATACTCTCTGTTGAGCTTTTACCAGGGACCTGTGATATCTACCAATGTGAATTTTTGCATTTGTTCTCTCTAATCTGATATTGAAAGTATAGGTCTCTCTGGAATTGGAAGAGCAACTAAAACAAGGTCAGAGGATAACCTTCGTTGTCATACGCATTAACTCAAAGACTTATAATATATCACTGTTAAAGAAGATTTAGTAGTGTAGAGTCTCTTCATAAGCGTTTATGTATGGTCGATTTTTGAAAATGTTTTAACGCCGATAATAACGAAAGAGTTACAACTTGTTAACGTGAAGATAGTTCTTGCTCGGCCTCTCATTTACTGTAATATCTCTCGATCAAGGTCAACATAAGCACGCATACATCATCCATAACAAACAGAATTTATAAATGTGAATACGGTTTATATAATGGAGTTTATATAGACAGAGTAATGTAAGACGATATAAATATCTAGAATATGAGAATCTTTATTAACTTGGCGTACTAGAATTCGTGTATTGTCGCTCTAAGTATAGCTTATATGAGTAATATATATATTCATTAATTAAGATTTTCTCAAAAGAATGTAATACTTTATTACTGAAAAATATCTTATAACTTCTTTCACTGTGCTCATAGTATTTCGAAATTCGGGAAAGATTTATAGTCATTAACCACTATAATTTAAGGCGCTGAGAATAGGCATAGTGGGTAATAAATATATATTGGCCCTATTGGTAGTAAAATTATAGATTATTTCTTATTAATTTTTTGATACTCCTTTTCTTTACCTCCTCCATTGATATATTGATAGCATCCATAATACAATCCATAAGTACTATCAGTATAACTTTTATTATTCTATTTAATAATATTGTAACCTTTTGCTTGAGTATAGTGTACTAATTAAAAATTTGACTTATTGCTCGATATAATTTCCAGTTTTTTATTTTTTTCAATTGATTAAACCTAAAAATTCTTCTCTAATTTCAACACTTATTACTAACATAGTATACCTAGGAAACGTACACTAATAGACAGTTATTGCTTCTATTATATAACCTACAGAAATGTTTCTGTACTATGTTATTATTCATAATTACGCTATAATAGTGATAAAAGTTATTTTAAACTATCTAGTATTCATCAAGTATTATCCCTAACTAAATGTTTTTACAAATTAGGTGCCTACTAGTAGCATATGGATTATATGTAAGTACTATTCTAGACATTGATAGGTGCATGTAGCTATCTTATGTATTGTACTATATAAATATATAATATATATACACTAACTTTGATATTGTCATAATTAGCTATACAGTAAGGTCACTAGCTCATTAAGCTTCAAACTCAGGAAATTTTTCATATAATATATATAATTCCGATAATAAGATACCTACCGTATTATTACTGCAGTACATATATATGCTATCCTATATGATCACAGGCTAGAATAGCTGGGGTATCTATATCATCACAGAATTAAATCATATAATAAGTTGTAATTATGTTGGCCACATATTTTTTCGATTAAATTATATAAATGGTTTCAGATTATTTAATATTGTTCTAAAAAATAGATATTAAACAATGATTTGTGTAAAATAATTATTGTTTTACATAATTTTACTATACCTTGCTACACAGCTATCTATAGTCACCACTTATATATATATATAAGTGGCGGCTCGTGGTCAAAATTCGCAGCTATTAGAACGCTATAGGGTTGCTAAATATAGATCATGTAGAATGTAGAGTATTATTATTTTATTTATATATATATTAAGACTTGGTATCATGTATATAATATAACATATTAATGAAATACATAATAAGACCTTCTTATACTATGATATGCAGTGCATATATAAATAATATTAATACTACTACGCATTAAGTATTTACAGATATAGGGTATACTTTATGAATATTTTTTTTTGTTATATTCTCTTTGCAGTAATTACAAAGAACTCTGTTTGGTTTTTTGACAAGAATCAATAAAATTTTTGTTACGAGCAATGCTTCTTCATTTCATGTTTTCCTCGATCGATTATATATAATCTGCATCTCATGTTTGTTATATAGTGTTATAGTGTTAATACTCTTTGCGTTTCATAACAATGCATATATTAAGGTTGATTATATTTGTACAGTACTTAAGTTGATCATCCATTGATTGAATTAGTCAGTAAAAATATTTATCATATTACTTGAGTAAAAATGTAATAATATTATCCATATATATCAATACAACGTTATTTCACAGTTGGTATTATCATAAGGAGATACGGAAGCTATTCATTACATATGGTGTAATTGTACTTAACAGGTAGTACCGAAATACGTACGGTAGTACTAGGAGCAAATTAGTATAGAGACTCACAATTTATATATTGACTATTATAAAACATAACTATAAATCTGGACCAGACCATCATTTCATGTCATGTTATAGTAGTTTAGTTCAGTTATAGATATATTATATAATTATCATATAAGTATATGCAGCAGTGCTCTAATTTAAATATTTATCTACATTGTGATATATTTTTAAAAATAATTTTTTTTCCTTTTTAAAATTTATTTCTATAGTAATCTTCATTATATATATTAAATATTAATGTTATAGTATATAATATATTAATATATATATATATATATATATGATAATATATATATATATATATATAATATTAAATATATAATATATATTTAATATTAATGTATATATTATATATATTTTACTATATATATTATTATTATATATATATTATATATATATATTATATATAAATATATATTAGTATTGTATAGTATATATATGATTTATCTATTATAATATATATATAATATATTATATAATATATTTAGCATAGAAATGCAAGAGATGAAATGCTATTTAAATTTAATCGTGTTTTTCTTTTTCTCTTTTTTTTAAAGTTAACATACTTCTTATACTACCTCACGGGACATATAGCCCTATTTATACTCAGAAAGGTGGAACTTCTAGTGCTAATTATTTCCTCTACCTAGGGATCCGAACTAGGAATTCGATCCCCGCTAGCCGTTGACAATGCGTCATCTTCCGACGCTCTAACTACCTTACAACTGTATTGCACAATATTTCTATTATACTATTGAGGATAGTCGAGGGAAAAGGCAAATACGTTAATATAAACAACACTCGTATCGTAATTCTTTTTAAATGAAAACCGATTTAGTTTCTCAGAATCACGATTCCAAATATCCCCTTAACTTTATAGAACTAACTAGCTCAATTTTTTTAACACAACAAATCAGTAATGATAATAATATATTAAATAAATCATTAATATGAATAAGCGTAATTTATATTACTAACTAAAACTGTCACACAAATCTTTCCCATTAATATATACATGAAATGGGAGCTACTGGTCTGCGGAAGCAGCTTAACATAAGTATCCTCATATTAGAGGTATGCGCTCTTAGTACTCAAGCTCCCGTTTTTCTCAGACTCTGGTTGGTTCATTTCTGTTTTCAAATGACCATTATGTAATGTTCATGATGGC
>JABUQX010113882.1:20000-22579 GCA_015478945.1 Trachelipus rathkii
TCCATAAATAAATTGAATAACCAAGGAGACATAATACATCCCTGCTTCACTCTGCTATTAATATTAAATCAATTACTTTCGACTATTTATTCTTACACACGCTTCACTATCGTCATACATACTTTTGATTCCATTCAGAAGCTTACCACCAGCATCATATATGACTAACACCTGCCATAGAGCTTCCCTTTTAATCCTATTGTACGCCTGTTGCAAACCAATAAAGCCTAATACAATTTATTCTTCTTCTCCCTCTTTCCCAATCATTTGTTTCAATGTAAAGATTGGATCCACACATCCTCTATCCAATTACTAAACGCACCTATTCTTCACTAATCAGTCCTGCAGTCACTCGACGCACTCTTTCGACCAAAATACCAGCATATAACTTCCCAACAACATGCACTCAATAAAATAATTACCCTATAATACCTACAGTTACCTTATTCCACCTATTTTTACTGGATTGACGACAAAATTTTATTCTTTCATTCCTCATACTTTTAAAATCAACTTAATTAGAACTTTTTGACATTGGATACAAAATTTCGTCATCTTTTGCTAATTTTACAAATGAACTTTTACTTTCTGAAAACATTATTTCTGAAGATTGGGTTCCCAGAATTGATAAGTTGACTCAAACTTTTTCGAAATTATTTCACAAAATTTATAAGACAAATCTCAGGCTATATTAACAGCTATTAAGGATATATTTTGTATATGAGGTTGATTTTCTGGGGAAAATCAGTTACAAAATTCGGCGTAAAATTGATTTGGTTTTATTAACAAACTTTACACAGTTTAAATTTATTTATATTTTCGAGTGAAAACAAAATTGTGAAATCTTTTAAATTTAAAGATAAACTCCCTTTACCTTTATGCTCATCAGTATTATATCATTACAAGTGCGGTGACTACGATGCCACCTACATAGGAAAGACAATACAAAGCCTTTTCATATGTATTGCTGAGCATAAAGGTATTTCATTTAGAACCCCCCCCTTATTTATACCCCCCATCCCCCCAATGAAACAAACATTGCCTCGCATTTCCCTCTTCAAGAAAACGACCATATATATACAGGACAATTTTGAAATTTTGTCCCAAACTGAGGACCTGATCTTCAGTTGTTAGAATCCTTGTATATTTGGCTTCTCAATATCTAAGTTTTAACAGTCTTTAATACTGAAGTGAGGTTTTGAATTCTTAACCACATATTATTGTAATCACTAATTTATGTATATGGTTTATTTATTTCAACTTTATATTATCTTAACTTTTAATTATTTAATATAATATTTTGTTTTAAATTTTATCTATATTGTAAGTCTTGAAAATGGGAAAAAGGTCTTCCCCAAAACTAATCGGCTAATAATCAATTTTAAAAGGTTCCAAATTCTTTTTGTTATACACTCGCTTTTATATATATAATTATATATATATATATTATATATATATATATATGATATATATATTATATATATTATATATATATATATATATATATATTTATATAATGACAATACTTTATATTCGTAAATATTAAATTTATTTAGACTACATAAGAAAATAGGATAATATTCAATACGTAGAGAAAATGATTAAAAAAATGATTAAAAAAAAAAAATGCCAAAAGAACTTGCAAGTACTTTGCAAAATTTTCAAGTACAAAGTACAAAAGGTACAAGTACACTGGTTTTAGAAACTGCAAGTAAAAGTACAAGTACAAGTACACTCCAAAAATGGTACTTAAGTAACAAGTACAAGTACTTGTACTTGAACCCAAGCCTGATATATATATATAAATATATATACTATTATAGGGTATGCGTATGATGCGAGGGGTATATAGAGGATATAATATAATATATCTATATATGTATATATATATTTATATATATATATATATTTATATAATATATATATATATATATGATACTATGTATATATAGTATATATAGTATATATATATTGTTTATATAATATAATATGATATATATAATATTATAGTATAAGGATGTGTATATATTGGTTATGCGTGGGATGCTGTACGTCTAATATGGATATGGTGTAGTATATATGAGTATAATGACAGTGTGGTACTAGGTAGAGGGGTAAGTGTGGGGTAGATTAGGGATGATATGGTAGGTAGTGATATAGTATATAGTATACTATAATATATATGATAGATGGAGTGCGTGTAGTAGATAGGTGTATATAATATGATTTTATATATATATATATATTTCTATATATATTATATATAATATATATTATATAGTATATATATATATTATATATAGTATATATATCTATATATATATATGATATATATATATATTACTAATATTATAAATATAATATATATATATATATATATTTATATATAGTATTAGTTATAATATATATATATATATATATATGATATTATTATATATATATTATATATATATAAATATATATATATATATATATATATATAATATATATATATATATATATATATGTATATATATATATATTATATATATATATATATAATATATATATTATATTATATATATATAATAGTACTAATA
>JABUQX010113883.1:10000-22204 GCA_015478945.1 Trachelipus rathkii
TAAGAAGCGTCTAACGGTGATCTTCCTTTCCTTTGTTAGAGAATTCTTGTTCTCTTATTTCGATGAATTTTGCTGTGGAGTGTACATATCGAAGCTCTCGACAGAGACTGGTTTTTAATGTTCTGTTTCTAACTTCCCTCTTCGGTATCTTTCCCTTTCTCATGGCTTCTTCTCTCTGATTCCGGTTTCAGGTATTTCTGTAGCAGCGCTATAACAGGACCGTTCATTCTTTAATCTAGATATAAATGGTGGTGTTCCTCAGGGTTCTGTTCTGTTGTTCTGTCCCCAACTCTCTCTCTCTCTCTTTCTACTTTTCATCAATGACCTCTCTCTCTCTCTCTCTCTCTCTCTCTCTCTCTCTCTCTCTCTCTCTCTCTTCTTCTCCCCCTCTTCTCTTCTCTCTCTTTCTCTGCTCTCTTCTCTAACAGCTTTTAAGAGGTTTGGGTGTTTTGAGGGGTCTTCAAGAATTTCTTCAGATCCAGGTTGTTTCTCTTTATAAGGGGTATCTATTTCGCTTGGTAATGGAGTACGCCTCACAACTCGAGTAGTTCCACTCACACAGCTGTTCTTAAAAATGTGAGTCTAGGGCGTTTTGTCTAATTAACTCTCCTGTTCTCACTATCTCACTCACTCTCACTACCTCTCTTCAGTCTCTTTCAACCAGACGAATTGCTGTGTCACTCTCTTTATTCCATCGCTATTACAGCGAACACTACTCTTCTGAACTCTTCAATTGCATACCACCTCCAATGAGGAGGGTTCCTGTGACACGTCATTCTACACAGTCTCATCCTCTCATAATTTCTCTTTTTTTTATCCAAAAATTTCCTCTACGCGCTAGACTACAATATGCTTCATCTCACATGTTCTATTGGTCAAGTCTAGAACGTACTCCCTTTGTCTATTTTCCCAACTACCATTGACTTACACCCTTTCAAACGCAGTGTATCGGGGCATTTCGGCCTTTAAATTGGATTTTCTTAATTAACCCCCCCCCCTCAACTCTGGTGGAATAGGTACGCTTTTGGCCTTCGTCCACGAGAATATATATATATATATAATATATATAATATTATATATATTATAATATATATCATATATTATTTAACTATAATATATATATTATATATATATTATATATATATATAATATATATATATATATAGTTAGAGGAATCAGAGTTATTACCTTTCTTCAGGATAGGTTGGACATATGAGTGCTTTCAGTACTGAGGGAAAGTGTTATCATTGAGGCATAGAGAGCATAGTTGAACGAGAGATGGCGCCAGATCAGAAGCACACTCCTTCAAAACTAATGGAAGAATGCATCCCCCCTTTATTGCCTTTCTAAGTTCATAGATTTCATGTGGAAGCCCTTTATCACGTGATCAAAATGTAATAACATTTAAAGAATAGGGACACCTAAGAGAAAAGGGAGTAGGAGGAGTATTGACAAAGTCGTCCAGATTTGAAATAAATGAAAACAAAGTTGAAGTATTAGCAACAAAACCATGAGAGCTAATAAGTAGGAAAAAAGGACAGATTTACAGAAGTTGTTGGAGATGTTTTTGGCAAGAAGCCAGAAAGATTTTTCTGCAGAACTAAGGATATCAGCGCACTTTCGCTTAGTGAAATTCTGCATTGTTCGTAGAATAGTACTCCTGCCACGATTCTGAGTTGAATAAAAAAATTAGAGGGTGATAGGATAACGAGAATTTTTCCATTCCCGATATACACTGTCTCTAGTCTTAATGGCGCTAGAACAAGAGCGATTGAACTAAGGATTTTGAGAAGAGAAAGATTTAAGCGAAGCAGAAATGAACTTGCTTATTCCATCAGTGATTATTGTCCCCATCTTATCATCAAAAGTAAGAGTCAAAGTAATCACTCCAGGAATAGTTAGTGCAAGCCCCCCTCCCAATCAGATCAAATAAAGTGCCAGAAAATACTCTTATGGTAGGATGGAGCTGTTGGAGAGAAAGCTGAAAATTAAGAGATTAAGATTGTGGTAAGAGTTACCAATGAAAGCGAAGAAAGCGTGTTTATGTAGTGGAGGGACGGTTGGGATGATTCGGTATATGTGAAAGTTCCCTAATCAGTTCCTCCGAATGTTGAAAATGTTGAATGTTTCGATCTCCTCTTCTCCTGTATCAGTATAAGAGGACACCAACCTTTCAGTACATTGAAATTTCCAAAATAAAGGACCACAGTATTTGAATGAAAAGATGTAACAGTCTCGTGAGAAATAGTGAGATACTTTGAAACGACAGAAAAATGTTTCATTGGGAGAACAGTAACAGAAGTACAAGATTATTGTAGCAGTAGAAATTCTGATTTTAAGCCATAGAACATCAAAATTAGGAGATTCGAGATTTTCGAGACGTGTCAAGGAAGTGTTGATTCTGATGTTCATGTAGGCAAAAACTCCGCAATTAAAATATGGAATAAGCTAGAGTTAGGTATATTAAAAGAGTTAGAGATTGAATCCTTAATATATATTAAGACAGAAGCAAAAAGTTAGTTGGAATGAGAGTTAGAAGGCAATAAAATTAGTTCGTAAGCCATGGACATTGGTAAAATCTATGAAAAACCTATGCCTGCGCAAACCTATCATTGCAACTAAATTTTACGTTGATTTAAAAGATATAAAAATAATAAGGTAATCTAAGAACTGAACATGTCCGAAATAATGATAAAAAAAGTATATTAGCCCAAAATAAAATAGTACAAGGTCACTCCTTCAATTAAAGTTTAAATGGAAGTTAAAGATAAAATATATCCTAAGATCCTAACATTTAATTAAAACCTAAATCTCAAGCACGATAAGACCGTCGATAAATTTAAACATTAAAACAATGATGAAAATTACAAAATACCATATGAAAAAATTCGTCCCTTTTAGGGAGTTCGTATTATTGGAATATGCACAAAAGTTTCAATTAATTTTTAGTGGCGTTAGTTACATCAATTAAACTGAACCAATTACTTATTTACTATTTTAATAGTCCTCAGATGTATGATGCTACACAAAATCAAATTATTAATATTCCTCTATAAAGTTTATTATTTTCTCCTGCTACTACTTCATTTTGTTGCTTATAACACCAACGTCTTCCCACATTTGTTTGGAAGCTTTCGACGTCCTTGAGACATCTTTTTATTTGTCACATGCGACAAATATAACCTTCCGACATATTTCCAGGTATTATATAACGTTGCCTCATGAAACCTGTTTTCTTTTTGAGTCAAATAAATACTTTTATGTGCGCAGTCTTGCATATAAAAGAGATCACAGCAGATGAAGAATCAAAGTGTTGTGTGTTGGTTGCAGACTCAACTCTTTGAGATAAATTTTTCTATAAAAATTTCCATCTGATTAATGCAAAAGCCTGTTTGAGGCGCCATTTAGGATCCATATGTACAAAAAAATTTCATTAAAATTGTGAGATTACGAACATACAAAAATGTCAGAGGAGATATATCGACACTCCCTTTCCAAGTGAGCTTCGAAAAGGGCTTAGTAAGGCGATTCTATGAATTTATTGACTATGAGTCTAGTTTGTTTTGTAAATGTAATTGGGAATTGTCTGATAATTAGAAAAGTATTAGAAAATTTATGAAGATGTAAATTTATTACAAGTATGTAAAAATCACAGAATTCCCTCCTTCTATAGTTTTCTTCAATTACAAACCATTTTTACAATGATAATTTGTCTTAAATATCAATATAGAATAGAAAATTAATGTAAAACAAATGAACAAGAAGTAAAGTAGATGTAAGGTAGGAATAATCACTGATCAGAGATCAGAAACAAAAAATATAAGTCATAAACTAACATTAATAAAGAATAAAAAGAGACTCAAATAGTGAGAGACATCATAAAATTATAATGGTATATTAAAAGAGATATAAAGGAAGAAAATGTTGATTTGTGATCTTGGAACAGTATGCAAGAAAGTGAAATTTATTGATAAAATTTGTATTATGGATGAGTTGTTTATCTATTGAAAATTCTTCTGTTTACTCTAAGAAGTCAGACAAAAGCGTAAGAAGGAATTGTTTTCAATCTTTAAATTTTAATTATATATATATAATATATATTATATAATATATTATATTATATATATGGTATATATTTAATATATATATATTATATTATATAATATATATATTATATATATATTATATATATATATATATATATTATATTTATGTTTCAATTCTTTTAAAGCTTATATATATATATAATATTATATATATATATATATATAATATATAGTATATATATATATATATATATAAGTATAATAATATATATATATATATATATATATATATATAAATATATATATATATATATATATATATATTATATATATATATATATATTATATATATATATATATTAATTATATATATTGGTTAATATATATACTATATATATTATATATAATATATATTAATATATTCTATATATATAATATATATATTATATTATATATATATTATATATATATATATAGGACATTTATAAGTGGTTTGGACTCCGTTAAATATTAGGTTAGGTTCTAATTTAGGTTTAAGTTTGGTTAGGTTTAGGTTAGTTTAGGTTAGGTTTAGGTTAGATAAGGTTAGGTTAGGTTAGGTTACCCAAAATTTAATGTATTTTACCTAAATTATAAAATCCGATAACATTAATTATTGATTTTGCTCCTGGAGTCAACGCACTTATAAATAGCTATATATATATATATATATATATTATATATACTATATATATTATATTATATTATATTATATATAATATATATATATATATATATATATAATATATATATATTTAGTATATATATATATATATATTATTTAATATTATATATATATTTATATATATATATATATTATATTATATATATATATATATATATATATATATATATATATTATTATATATATTATATATTATATATATATATATTATATATAATTAATTGGCCAAATGACTTTGAGTAGATTCTGCCATTTATTGTGATAGTGCCCAAAGAAACCTTGTAAACTTAGGAAATCTTTGATTAATAAGGGGGAAGCAATATCTTATACTCCCTTATAAACATAAAGTAGAGTTTTACATATAAAAAGATCTCACACATATATTCAATACTTGTACATAAACACGAATATATATAAGAAGTAACAAAGACCAAACATTTAAAGTTTTAAAAGTTTAGTTCATCATAGACAAATAGACGTTAATAAAATTACCACAAATTAATGCTATTACAGATAGAAAGACGTTCATAACTAAAACTGGAAGTTATTAAAAAGATTACTTTGAGTAATAAAAATAGGATTATAAGAATAATTATTCAACATAACTTTTTATCTATTTGTTATAATCATATTATTGCTATTTTTGGGAAGGATATATATATATATATAAATTATATATTATATATATATATATATATATATATTATTTGTTATAATCATATTACTTGCATTTTGGAAGGATATATATCTATATATATATATATATATATTTTTTTACCTTTCTTATTATTTATTTAATAAAAAGCCATTAGAGGTGTATTCTTTCTTTATCAAAGCAGCAGAGAGAGTAAAAGCTTAAAAGCTGTAAGTCATTGTTGAAATTGGTAAAGTGTCATAACGATTAGTAACAAAGATGATATAAATTGGAAGTTGTTGTGGTTCAAGCCGATGAGTCTCAATAAAGAGTCGTATTGTTAAAAGAAGCAACTGCGAAAAGAATTCACGCTTCCACCAAATCAGAGATCTTCATTAATACCACCACAAATAGAGACGGATCTTCCTACTTCGTTGAACAACATCAGTTCCAGAGAGGAAGCTTCTCTGAAGACGAGCTCGTCACCGAAATTGTACAGGTGAGGGTTTACTTCAATTGTGGTGGGTATCAAAAACCTACCACATAAAGTGGTAGCAGAGCGTAGTTGTTTTCTTTGAGGAATACGACTAGTTCTGCATCTGAGTGTTGACAAAGTGTCACTCAGCCGCCACTATCGTCTGAACAATCATGACCGACGGGATGAATGAGTTACTGGGTGATGGGAAGACAGAAGATGGGAAAACACCACAAACTGATTCCGTCCCAATTACACCAAGCCAAGATCATGTGCAGTCCAGTGTTGTCAATTCAGATCCGGAAAATCAAAGAGCGACTCAAAGTCCAACGGTCGTTACTGTGGATGCACAGTTCTTCCAATCTGTGTTGCAACAAAATACCCAGCTGATGGAAAAGATGACAGCCTTGATATCTGCAATGGAGGTGGATAAGAAGCCAAAGAAGATGATTCCATTAGGAAAGTTCAGATTGGACACAGGTGAAACAATGGTCCAGTTTTTTGACCGATATGAGCAGTTCTGTGCTGTTCAGTATCCTGGATCAGCGGAAGGAATGGTAGCCTTACTGGGAAGCCACCTCCAAGGTTCGGCCTTAGAGGCTTATAACATAGTAGCTGCGACATCAGCTGAATATCCATTTGTAAAGTCCCAACTTTTGCAGTGGTTTAGGGAACAACTGAAGAAGAAGACCAATACCGAAGCAGCAGAATTTACGAAAGCAGAAATGAAAAACGAGGAAGATGTGCCACTGTTTGCGTTACGATTGTTGGGATTGGCGCAGAGAGCATTTCCAGGAAATGAGGTGAAGAGAATGCCCATGGTACGAGAAAAATTATTAGATAGTGTACCAGAAGTGGTCAAGACCAGAGTGGAAGATGCCTTAATGGGAGTAGAGGTTACTCAGGGTGCAGTGATTCCGTGGGAGCAATTAATTATTATGGTGGATAAGGTATACAGAGGAAACAAGAAGAAAGAAAATCCGGCCGTTGAAACAGTTGACCTAACCCGGTCGTTACAAATGTCCACCATCCCCGCACAACATCAAATGGCACAACCCACGTATGGTAACTATGAGGGATTGTGTTGTTGCCGACAAATGCAAACACAACCCCAGCTTCGAGCTGTAACATCTACAACCACAACGCTGCTCAAAATGCAGCCCCGATAACATCAAGTAATTACAGACCACAACGATATGAACCCTCCAATCAAATCCCAACAAGGGAATTTCGAAATGGTCAAAGAAATTATCAGCAGAGAAACCAAAATGGCTCATCAATTCCAACCTGCAACCATTGCAAGAAGAGAGGTCATAACATGAGTGCTTGTTGGAATCGGCCACAGTGTATGTATTGTGGTAAGCGAGGCCATGTTATAGAAGAGTGTTACCTGGAACAGAACCGTTGTTTAAAATGTAAAGAGGTAGGACACTTGGTAGGGGATTGTCCCAATGGCCGAAACCAAAATGGCCAAAATCAAACAGTAGCACCATCACGAATATCGTGTCCATTTTGTCAGAATGAACATCTCGGTAAAGATTGCCCACAAAGATCGGGAAACGAGCGGGCTCTGGCATGGAAGACCTCATGCCAGAAGCCGCCACAACAACCAAAGTAACAGATGAATATGAAGGGGGAGCTTGGGGAATTGATGTTGAAGAGGATGATCCTGGAGAGTCGCAGGAGATTCCTCGCGAAATTTTGCATCAAACAACATCGGTTCAGGTGCCCACAATCAACATCTTTGAAAACCCACCAGGGCAAGATCAGTTGCAACAAGTATCTGTTTTGATTGCAGTTGGGGATAATGAAGATCCACCGAAGAATAAATATGAACTAAAATCAATAGAGATAACACATCAGAGAGATGACGAACCAACAGTAGTAAAAGAAAACAGTAAAGAAAAAGAAAGGGAGGATGAGTGCTTAGAGAACATCATCCACTATCATATAATAAGAGCTCCGGAAAAGACCTTGATTTTACAAGTTACAATAGTGGATCAACCACCTATGGAGCCTCTTACAGCATTTGTGGATACTGGGGCAGAAGTGAGTCTTATATCGGCTAGCTGTTTCCATCTGTTAGACAAAAAGAAGAGTCCTATATTGCCCACCGCTTTTAGAGGCGTTACTGGAATAGGGAGTGTCCGCTTTCCAGTTCTGGGGGAGATAATGATAGCATTGCAGTTATCCACCAATTATGTTCTGAAGCCGGGTCGCTTTGTCGTCGTCACAGATCAGTTGTCCGAATACGACTTGGTCTTAGGATATGGCATCCTCAATCAGGAGCATCTTTTGCCTGATCTGCACCATAAAGAATTGGTAATCCGACGCGGGAATTATGTGCAGACAGTAGCGGTGGATATGAGACAGGGCTTACCAAGGGAAGAGACATGTGCCTTAGTAGAAGCAGTAAGTATCGCACCTCAGAGGTGTATGATAGTAGAAATTGAACGAAAAGGACGAATTCCTATAAAACAACCCGTTTTGGTGGAGGCCTGGCGGGGATTGGCTTAAGATATCAAATTTGAACATTCCTTGGTAAATTTTTCAAGCAATAAAGCCTTGGTAATATTACAAAATACTAGTGAAACGACTAAGAAATTAAAAAAGGGAACGATTGTAGGCCAAGTGGAAGAAGTTTATACGGTGGAGGATCCCACTGTGAATGTAGTAGAACTAAATGATCAAAATCCTAATGAATACTCCGAGTGGAATCCCGAAAATTTGTTGAGAGCGTTTAGGCTAAATGAGGCAGAGTTAACAGTAGATCAAAGGAATCAGGTTATTGAATTGTTGATGCGTTATCCCTCTGTCTCGAGTTTGGGAGATTCTGATGTGGGCTGCACAAATGTTATCAAGCATAAGATAGAGACCCTGACTGAGGATCCAGTGCAAGTGCCAGTCAGAAGGCTACAAGGCCCCATGCTAAGAGAAATCGAGGCAGATTGTAGGAAATTGGAAAATGAAGGAATTATCCAGCGGAGCAAGTCCCCATACTCAGCCCCAGTGGTACCCATTAGAAAGAAAGATGGTTCAATCAGATTGTGCATTGACTACCGGGAATTGAATAAGATCACAAAGGGAGATAGTTTTCCTATCCCAAATCTGATTGATATGTTATTTAGCCTCCAAGGCATGAAATATTTCACAACAATAGATCTCATAAAAGGCTACTATCAGGTGGAAATGGAGGAGACCAGCATCGAAAAAACGGCTTTCACCACTCCATTGTCCCATTGGGAATTTTTACGCATGCCGTTTGGAGTAAAGAATGGCCCTGCCACTTTCCAACGAGGGATGAGATATGCTCTAGCACATATACCATGGAACGAATGCATGGTGTATCTGGATGATGTCCTTATTATCAGTGAAACGTTTGAGAAGCATCTGGAAATCTTAGAAAAGGTACTATCCGCGTTTGAAGAAACTGGGTTCAAAATAAAACCAGCCAAAACTTTCCTATTAAGAAAAGAAGTCCAGTATTTGGGTCATAGAGTGTCTGAACACGGTATGATCCCCTTAGAAAACAATTTGCAAGGAATAATGCAGTTTCCCGTACCAACCACCGTTAGGAAATTACGGCAATTTCTGGGCATGGTCAATTTCTATAGGCGTCACATCGCTCATTGCTCAGAAATAGCCAAACCACTTTTTGAACTGTTGAATAGTAAGACTCTAAAATGGACAGAACCATGTCAGGGCGCCTTTGAGGCGTTGAAAGAAGCATTAACATCGCCACAGATCCTGTCGTATCCAGATAGATCAGAAAAAGCAACACCGTTGTTATTGTATGTGGACGCCTCAGATATCGGGGCAGGAGCGTGTCTTTCCCAGATCCAAACCGGGGAAGAACGTCCTATAGCTTTCATCTCCACGACGTTTAATAAAGCCGAACAACGGTATAGTACGACTGAAAAGGAAGTTGCTGCAATACGATGGGCTGTGAAGGCATTAAAACCTTTTCTTTATGGAATAAGAGTAGCAATTTACACTGATCATCAGCCACTTTTATATTTGCATAGCATGCCGTTAGTGAACGCACGTGTAGCTCGCACGCTTGAAGAGATAAATGACATAGATTACGAGTTACGGTATATACCCGGAAAAGAAAATATAGTGGCTGATGCTTTATCTCGATCCCCGATGGGTGAAACATCTGATGAACAAGAGATTTTTCCGGTTAACGCCCTTCCAGGAGGGTTTTCGGAGGTTAAAGTTCCTGGAGGAGGTGATTCCCTGTTCCAAGCTTGCTCAATTGCTTTATATGGTTCGATCGAACATCATCTAAAAATAAGACAAGAAGTGGTTAAAGAATTGTTGGAAAATAGGGGTGAGTATGGATTACCAGCTGGAAGAGATGCCAGGCAAGTAACTAAGCAATTACATCTTATGAGACAATTGGGTCAGTTTCCCATGACACAGGCGATAATGGCCTTTGCAAAGTTGCACCATTTGCAGGTTTGGGTGTACTATGGAGACTCAAAGCCTTTAAAGTTCGGGAAAGATACTGAAAAGAATATTTGCCATATTTTGTGTTGTGGTGGAGTGCACTACAATCTTTTGGTGCCACTGCAAATGCAAATAAATAAAGACTATGAAACAGCAAGTGCTAACTTGGTAACACCGGAAGCATTTTCCCGGAATGGATATTATTGGATGAATCAATGGAAGAAAAGGGCGTTTCTGAAGAAGTATTACCACCTGTTATTGAAAACGCTACCAATAATCCCCAAAACACCGGTGGGGAGGTGGAAAGGGATTCAGGTTATCCTCGAATACATCAAATAGTAATAGATCAGGATAATATCATCGATCCCTTAGAAATTGACCATGATAACATTGACGAGTTACAGAAAACAGATTATATATTAAGACGCCTAAAAAGAGCGATATTACAAAAATTGCCCTTCAATGGGCCACTGAAGCCTTTCGCACGTGTAAGTAAATACATATATTTAAGGAATGGTCGGCTGTATAGAGAGTTTCCCACAGGGGAGTTTGCATTGATTGTCCCACACTATTATTTGACTGAAGTGGCCATAAAAACACATTGGATGTTCGCCCACATAGGAAAACACAAGTTACATTCTCTGCTAATAAATTGGATATGGCATCCTAAAATAACAACCATCTGTAATGATATCGCCACCACCTGTTATAAGTGTCAAGCATGTAAGATCTCTAATATCCTGTACGTTCCACCCACACTAAAAATAATTACTTCAAGACCTTTTGAATTGGTGGCGATGGATCTGATACAATTCCCTTGTTCAACCCAAGGGAATAATTATGCCTTAGTGATGGTGGATCACTATACAAAGTGGGTGTCTGCTGTTCCTTTGAGGAATAAACAAAGTATTAATGTAGCAAATGCATTTCAACATCGAATATTGCCATTTCTTCAAAAGTTACCAGAACGTTTGCTAACAGATAACGGCAGAGAATTTATAGGGCCAGAATTTGAAGATCTTTTAAAACGACAACAGATTAAACACGTACTGACTACTCCTTATACACCATCCTCCAATGGAGCTGTCGAGCGGGTAAATCGCACCATTAGTCAGTACCTTAGAATGTCCATAAAGAAGTCAAATAAGTGGGATGAAGAGTTATCACAGGTTTTGCTAATTTACAATCACACAACTCATTCAGAAACTAATATAACTCCCTGTGAAAATATACTAAAGAGGGCGCATGAATTACATACAGGACTTCCTTTGCCTGTTGAGGAAGAGCGTTGGTCAGATAGTCACCAGAGATTTGTTCCTTATGAATTACATCAGATGGTGGGCTTAAAAGTTCATCTTCCCGGAAATCTGACGATAAATAAATTCCATCCGAGATATAGTGGCCCTTATGAAATAATCCAAGTGAATGATAACAAGGTCACCTATGTAATAAAATCCTCAGAGGACGGAAAACAATATCGAGCTCACCATCGGCAGTTAAGAATATGGAAAATGCCCCCTGATTATTTGATGAATAACCCGACATTCCAAAGATATGCGTTAAATGAAAATCGAGAACCAATGTTGGATAATGAAGATAGAGTTGAAGAAATTTTTGAAAACGAAGAAGTGGAAGTAACATTCACTGAACATGATGACATGAATGATTTTGATATGGATGATGACGATGATGATGATGACTCATTTGTAGGATTTACTATTGATGAGGAAATTTTAGCCACCATTAAAGGAAAATTTGTAGAACTGTTAAAAGAGCAGGAAAAGATAAATTTAGGTTAGGAAAAATATTAGATAAGGAAATAGGAAGTAGGCAGATAGAATTAGATAGTACGTTAGGATACGATAGTATAGTT
>JABUQX010113884.1:0-10000 GCA_015478945.1 Trachelipus rathkii
ACGTTTTTCGGTGATTCATGAGATGAAAATAGATGCTGGACATCTGAACAGTGGAAAGTGAGCGTGTAGCCCTTCAGCTGAGAGATGTTTAGAGATATTTTATGAGAATGTTAGAGATATGTATATTTATAATATATATATGATTATTTATAATAATTATTAATATTACTATATATTACTATAGTGTGTTTTATTATATATAATACCAATTTTAATTGTTATTTATATTATATAGTGATTATAAGTTTATTATATCTTTATTATTATATATATATAATATTTTAATTTATATAATTAATGATTTAAATTTTTAATTAATTTAATTTTCTAATTTAATATATATTATTATTTTAATTTCTTAATTTATTATTATTTCTTATATTTATATAATTATATAATAATTAAATTATTTAATTTATATTTATATTTAATTATATTATATTATTATTGATTATTAATAATTATATATTATATTATTATTATTTTATAATATATTAATTTATTATTATTATTATTTAATTAATTTATTATATATTATTATTTTATTATACTTATTATATTATTAATATTTATTTATATTATTATATTATTATATTTAATTTATTTATTATTAATTATATATATATATATATTATATTATTATAATTTATAATTAATATTAATATATTATATATATTATTATAATATATATTAATTATATATAATATTATTATTTAATTTGATATATATATTCAATTTTCGAACACATTTCAGTTTTGGAAGGATGTATATTATAGTAAAGACTCTCGATATAATTAAATATATGTGCATCTTAGCTTATATATATTCTTAATTTGTCTGTTAAACATATAAACTAACAACAAACAACCAATCAACAACTAATCAACACAAACATAACAATCAATCAACAAATCAATCAACAACAATCATCATAACAACACAACAACATCTGAGAGTGAAATCTTTTGTATCTAATAGATAGATATATTTAATAAAGTACCATACTCAGTTCTCATCTATATATTATGTGAAAGTCTCACTATAATTAAAATCCATTACTAAGTATTAAGCTGTATCACTATTCACTTATAAATATGCAACATTTATTTTTCTTATTTATATTATATTTCCGTTCACTTTTCTATTAACTCTCAGTATTTATTTTATTTTAAATACTTTAAATAAATGTTACAATCGTATATTAACTTTTATATATTGTATTTTATTTTAATAATATTAATTATTATTATAATTATTAATTATATTTAAATATATTATATAAATATTTATATATTATTATTAATATTTAATTAATTATTATTAATTATATTATAGTAATATATATACATATTATAATTATTATTTATTTTATGTATAATTATATAATTATAATTATTATTATTATATTATTTATTACATTATATATTATTAAGACTCAGGAAACACGAATGCATTAAATATTTTCTACGAATTAATTTAATTTTATTTAAAATATTATTATAGAAAAGTAAGAAAAGGAATATTATAATTATTATTATTATTAATATTATTTAAAATTATTATATTTATTAATTATAATTAATTATTATTATTATTAATATTATTTAATTTAATTATTTAATAATTAATTATTATTATAAATTATTATTTATTATTATTATTATTATTATATTAATATTTATATATATATTTAATTAAATAAAATACTAATTAAAGATATATTTATTAAAAATGAATATTTAAAAATCTGATTGTAATTGATGATTATTATTAATTATAAAAAATTAACACATTATTTTCACTTTATTACAATATAGTAGAAATTATTGTTATAATTAATCTAATTATTATTTATATTAATATATCAGATTATTATACGTATAATATCGCTGAATAATATTCATTATAAATATCGAGTGTCATTAATACTCATTATGCTCAACTTGAGTTTGTATCGATTAGTTTAATTAATAATTATCTATTCATCTAATATATGAATATAAGTATATGATGATTAAGTGTTACTCTCATTATTCATAATATATTGATTTTATTATATCATGGTATTTATAATTATTTATAATGTTTGAATATATTATATTTATGTGTGAGTGTGATTTTATTATATTTTTTTATATTATAACTTTTATTTAAGTGAGGTGTCTACTTATTATTCGAGTCTCATCTGATATAAGGTGAGTGTGAGTGATTATCTCAGTGGTGATTAACTGATATAGTTACTCCTCCATTCACTCCGTTCGATCTCACTCGTCTATTATGGCGTATTGATAGAATGTACACTCTGTGTATATCTTTCTTTACTCTCATCGTATAGTGAGTGTCATTGAGTATATATTTTATTAATCTTGAGAGTGTACTTTTCCACGAAAGAACTCTTTGTAAATCATAAAAAAATAAGCTATTGTAATTTGTAAATAAGTGCTTTTGGCAATCTCTCAATCCCTTCTTCCAGCTCCTCGATAAAGCTTAATAGCCGAGGGGGAGTGAGGCTTTATATCATCCTTATCCAGTGCATAGCTGGAAGATATATTAGCCAGATATTATATATATATATATTATATATATATATATATATAATATAACTATATATATATATATATATATATATATATATATATATATTAATATATATATATATTATATTATTTATATATATAATATTATATATATATATATATATATAATAATATAATATAGTATATATATATATATATATATATATATATATATATATATATATATATATATATCTTTATATATATATATATATATATATATATATATATATATATATATATATATATATATGATATATATATATATATATATATATATTTTCTCACTTTAGTTTTAAAATAATAATAAAAAATAACTTTTATATGTCTAAACTAACTCACTAGCCTCCTATTGCCTTGAATATAATCGAAATATATCGATTACATTCGAGAGTGCACGTTTGAAATTAAATATATTAGGTTATTAAATAACTACATCTCTATTTAAAGGAAAGTTTACTTATATATATATATTATGTAATAATATATATTTATTATATATAATATATATATTATAATAATATATATATATATATATAATATATAATATATATAATATATTATATTATATATATTAAATAATATATATATTATATATATATATAATATATATATTAATATAATATATATATATATATTATATATATATATGAACTTGTCCTTTATAAGGATGGATGTTACATAGTGAGATATATATATATATGAACGATGAGATAGTAATGAGATATTTTATATATTATATTATCACTACTATCAATAGACTATATGAGATAGCGTTGAGAGGTTGACAAAAAGTTTTATTTTTTTTTTATTTTACTAAATGAGGTATACTCAGATTATTAATATCTCAGTACAAGATGTGAAAGTAGACAGGGAGTCTTCTCGCTCTCACTAGCGGAGCAGCATAGGGTGAGTGAGGGACTTTAGTATACCTCAGCTATACTACATCTTGATCTACATCACGGCGTCGCTTACGATACCCTACTTAAAATAAATATAAATTAATAAATAAAAAAAATTAAAACAAAATTAACATGATAAATTTAACTATGATAAAATAAAGTCAAACTAAGCAACATGTGGCAACTTTTTCTCATCTTCTATTGGAGTTTAAGTTAAAATACAGTATCACAGTGTGTAATGGTTAGACTCGATATTTAGTGTTCAGCCGTATATATTTCGATAATATGTCTATTATTTATGTAATAACATATCCTCTTTAAAGATATGGATATATATAATATATTATATATATATATATATATATATATATATATATATATAATAATTATTATATATTAATATATATACATTTTAATAATATATATATATTATATATATATATTAATATATATTATAGTATATATAATATATATATTATATATTAATATTATATCATATATATATATATATATATTAATATTATTATATATATATATATATTATATATATTATAATTATATAATTAATATTATTATTATATATAATATATATATTAATATTAATATAATATATAATTAATATTATATATAATATATATATTAATAGGTATATATACTTTATTACGTATATATATAGTTTGAGTAGGATAGTATAAGAATTTATTTAAGATTTTCATATATAAAAATTATTTAGCTATATATATCTATTTGTTATTAAGAATATTTTATATATTATTCATTAGTGAGCTCATTATATACCCCTAATATGAATATAATAATATTAAATAATGTATTATTTCAATTTATATTTATATTTAAGTATATATATATTTGGGTATTATGTATATATATCATTATTGTATTTTTATGTATAATTATAATTGTTTATATAATATAATATATAACATAAAGATCCTATACACAAATTTATCAGTGAGAATACATTATTATAATGATATAAATATATTATAGCATTATATTTTGAAGTTAGTTATATATATTGTTATGTATATAATAAATATATATATTTCTTCTTCAGTGATATAATATATATAAAATATATATTTAATGAGAAAAATAAATAATTATAGAAATTAATATTATACCTTAAGTAGTTATTATAATACATATTTAAATTTAATTTTAATTTATAAAGCTATATATTCAAACACTATATATATATATATATATATATATATATATATATATATATTATATATATATATAGTAATATATATTAATAATTTATATATATTTGTTACTAGTATACCTAATAAAAATACTGATCGTTGATAAAGCTGATTATACCGTTTATGGAGTATAATTGTATAGATAATATATATATTTATATCAGTGATTAAATACTTATTATTATTAAATAATTATACTATATATATATATACTGATGAGTAGTAAATATATATATATATTATAATAATTTTTTAGTATTGGTAATATATATTGAGTGAGTTATATGAGTAATAATATATGTCACTATATACTTATCACTATGTAATTTAATTATTTATTATAAATAAGTGAGATAAAATATATATAAAATATTTTGAATTTGCTATTATAAATTAAGAATACTATGTGTATACTTTTATATTCTCTATTATTAGTAGCTTCATAAATATTTGAGATATTTTTTTATAATAATAATTTCCATTATTATTATTATTTAATATTTTTATTCGTTATTTATTAATTACCACTATAGTAAAAGGTTTAATATTTATAATTAGTGTCCACTAGCATGGGATTTTGTATATGTATTGTGAGATATTATTTTGTATATATATTTATATTTATATTGAATAAATAAATGATATTAATAAATGTAATTAATTAATTGAGATAGCAGTTATATATTATTTATTAATAACATATTAATATAAATATATATAGTAATTTCTGAATCAATTATTTCCCTTTTAGAAAGAGAATTTATTTTAAGAATAATTTTTTTAAGAGAAAACTCAAAAAGAAAATTAGATTTTTGTTATGTTTTTTTTGTTTTTTCTATAATATTGTTAGAATATATAAATAATAATAATAATAATAATCATAATAATAAATAAATAATCACTCAAACATTAATAGAATATATTTACGTCACGTCAAAATAATAATAATTAATAATAAGTAAATAGAATTACTATAATATAAATACTTTAATAAATAATTAATAATGAACCTTATAATTTAATTTATAATTAATATTAATAATAATAAGTGAGATAATCATTTAATAGAGTTATAAATAAGTATAATGGATAATTGGGAATTAAAATAATAATATAATAATAATAAATGAATTAATAAAGAATAAATTAATTATATAATGAATTACTTCGCCTGTAATAAGAAAGAAATATATAATAATTATAATAATATATTTGGCTACTAAGGATAGTCAGATTCTTCGTTATAATTCACATCACATAATATAATACATAATAAATAATAATCCTAATTAATAATAATAATAATAATAATAATAATAAATAGATAATAATTCAATATAATAATATATAATCAATCATAATAATCATAACCATAATCATAATCATAATGCATACATTTTGAAATATAAATTAACAAATTACAATTAGATAATTAAATATTTAATGAGGACTTGTGGTACATTAAAAGTGAAATGAAATAAAATAGTTTGGGATACTTAATAATAAGTAATTATAATAAATAATAACTTAATAATAGAAAAATCTAATGTAAAGATATTATCACTCAATATTAATAATTGAACTGTAATATTACAAGTAGAAAGGTAATTATAGATAATATAAAAATAATAATATAAACATAAGTAATTAAATAAATAATATATAAATAATAAATATATTATAAATATAATAATATATAATAAATTAATAATTAAATAATTAAATATAAAATAATTATAAATGAAATATATATAATATATATAATTATAATAATTAATAAATATTTATATATAAAAGTTATGATAAAAATAATAATCATAATCAATCTATAATTAATGATAAAAAATTCATTTAAATAATAATAATAATAATAATAATAATAAATTAAAATTATATAATAATTAATAATAATTAAATATATAATAATAATAATATTAATATTATAACTATAATAATAATATAATTAAATAATAATAAATCATATCAATTAAAATAATCTATAAATATAATAATTAAATTACAATAATAATAAATATAATTAAATTATTAAATTAAATATAATATATAAAATAATAATATATATAAAATAATTAAATAAATAATTATATATAAATAAATATAAAATTAATTGAATAAATCAATAAGAATAATAACTTAGAGTTTAAAGTTATATTTATTATAATAATAATCAGATAATATCATATAATACATTACCAGTTAACCTAGATATTTATGAATTTTATATTTTATTATTATAATATATCTTATATATTATGATATTAAATATGATTCACTATAAAATAACAGTAATAAAAAATAATAGTATTACAAATATATCACTAGAGAGTGGGACTAACAACAATATTAACAAAACGTCAAAACTTATTTTTATTCTCTCAACATGAATTCAATGTAATAATAATAATATATGGTATAAGAATTCACTTCTAGGATTATATATATGTGTGTGTACGCGAGTGAAAGAGATATTACGATATTTAGATAAACCTTCTCGAGCCGAGATCCTTTCGCCTAAAAGAATTTTAGTCAATATCGAGGTCCATGTTAGTCAAGCGAAGTCGGTAAAGTTTTCATTTTTGAATAATTACCCAATTTATTTTCGCTATTTTAAACTTTTTCAGTATATCCGGGGTATGAAAAGTCCCCCCCTCTGTCCGAATCCTTCTACTGCTTCAGTAGAAAGAAGGTAAAAACCTAGTAAGGGGTGATTTCATTGTCATTCTGTTTTAGGATACTTGCCTCTCATCTTGCGATCATCTGTAAGCCCGACCTTAAATTTTTTTTTTTTTGCATTTTTTTGGTAATAAGCTTTACACCAGACTAGAACAGAAAACTGCCAAACTATGTTGCAATACAGGTATATGATATTTTACGTTTAATTGCATTGTCATCATAGCATACTTAGTTTGTTATTTTCATAGAAAAAAAATTGTTTTTTTATTTTTTAGTTTTTGTTTTTTGTTTTTATATTTTTGATAAATAAAAAGCTTAATACGCTGATTTCAAATATGTAGTTGAATTGTTTTATCTGTAAGTGTCGTACTAACTTTTTCTTTATATTATGTGGCATCACTTTCTAATAATATTGAAGTTGACTATATTGTATTAAGCTGATTTTTAAATAATTATTTAATAATTTCGAACTTTTGAATCGCAGTCATCACTTCTACATATACCACAAAGCGCCGAGTTCCCGCCCCCCATAGAAATTTAATGTGTCTAGGCTATCATATCTCTAGCAGTATGTTAAAAAAAAACAAAAAAAACACTAAGATTTAAAGACTGAGGAGAGTCAATTTAAAGGACTTATAAGACGAAGATGCGCATTATGGTACTGACGAGCATATATATTAGTTAATAAATCACTCACCTCATATGTTATTTGTTTATGATATATTTATCAATAAATATTACTTATAGAAGTGTCATAATACCTATAAATATTAATTAATATATATTATATATATATATATATATATATATATAATATAATATATATAATTAATATATATAATATAATATATATTATATATAAATATATATTATAATATTATATATATATAATATAATATATATATAATATATATATGATATATATATATATTAATGAGTAGGTATCTAATTTTCCTATTATGCACTATTATAACTGACCTTTATGTGAGGTAGTACAGTAATATATATAGGTATACTATATTATTATTAGTATAAATTTTTTTATATATATTATTTTATTATATATTATTTAAATTATATTATATATATATATTGATATATCACATAATACTATTAATAAAAAAACCTTTATATTAAAATAAAATAGAATATTTAAGTGGTTAATATAGTATACTATATTGATTATAAACACATTATATATATATAGTACATAAGTTACTTTTACTCACGGGATTCACGTAATTATTAATTATTATTTTTTTTTTATTTTATATATACTTATATATCAGAAAAGGGGAGATAAACTATGCTCGGTGCATTGCATGCAAGAGTACATCTGAAATAAGGAGAGCATCGTGAGTGCTTTAACAATATGTCATAATGTTTAGCGTCGGGTCATAAAATTCTCGTGTATTCTTTTAGGAAGAATTAAATCACGACTGAAGTGAGAGTATTATATGACATAGATAAATCATATTTTACCAGCCATTCATATGTAAACAGTGGAAGAGCACAGGAAAAGTGTACAGAATCATCGCGTTAAATAACTGCTATTTCTGTGAGAACCATTAAAAAAAAGGCGACGCTATACCAAATGCCGACCACGGCTAAAATAATATTGATTATTTATGAGCGCTTTTCATAGAGTTAGAAATAATTTTTTGGATGGTGAGGCTCTTTGTGGAGTGAGGTGAGAGAGTACAAATATTCTTTAACAGTCTAAATGTAGCTGTACAGTTCAAATTTTATCTTGCAAAAGATTCGCGTCAACACATTTTAATAGATATCGCGATTGAAGAGTGATTTACATAGAACACGTAAGGTACTGCTGTGTGAAAAAATCCATCTGAAAAAGAATTGGGTAATAGCCCTACATTTTATTTTCATTTTACATTGGTTCTCACATGAGGCATTCTCTCATTTCTATGCATTACAAATATGCATATATTTACTGTTTAATTTTATTCCTTATCAACACAACAGTTAAAAGAATGTTATAATTGGCACTCTTGTATATAGTCTCTTGAAAATAATATATTGTTAAAATATGAAGAGTATTTTGTAAGGTTTGTCGCATATATGATCGTGAGATGAGAATCGTGCTTGTGTTCTATACTAGTATAAATTACATAGTGAGCAATGTTATACGCATAGATAAAGAGTGTATGTGTTGATTATTAATAATAGATTATAAATTCAATTATAAAAAAGCTCTATTAACATTTTGCGTCTGTAATGTCAAACTTCATAAGGAATCATGGATCTGAGTTTTTTTTGGAAGATAGGAGCTTCTAATATCGGAATCTTGATCGCATTCAAGCTCCCTCTAAAGCTTCATCAATGCTTTATAATTCTCTAGATAGTACAATCCATCGAAACTTTCCAACAACCTTGTTTCGCCCATGCAAAATGATAGTTTTGCGCTGATGGAAAATAAAAACAAATTTGAAAAGAAAAATTCTTATTCATAAACTACAATTTATTAAATTTAATAAAATAGTAGTTTAAAAAAACATATTCGAACCCACACATATTTGCTATTAATATTAGATATATAGACAAAAAATCGCACTGTGCTACTAAAGTTCTCATTGTGAAT
>JABUQX010113884.1:15000-22500 GCA_015478945.1 Trachelipus rathkii
ACGGGGACATAGTATATATATATAATATCTATTCTGATAATATATGTTAAATGTATTACACGACTAATGTTTAAGGGGCTCGAGAGTAAGGCTCGAGAGACCGCTACGACTCCTGCACATCGGTGCGGTTATAATATAACCTTTGAGTATATTCTTAGTTATAAAATATCATAAGTGTTGAAGTTAGTATACATTCTAAAGAAAGTGTTAAATGAAGAGTGTCTTGGACTTTATACGGTTACTTAACTAATCACTTATATTAATTTAATATATATAATATTTAATCATTTTTTTTTTTTTTTTACATTATTCTTAACTTACTCAATTATTTACCTAGGAATTCCAAATATTAGTATTTCATATTCTCACCCTGTAGTACTATTGTTAGTGTTTTAGGAGATAAGATATTTTTTTATTTTTTTTTACACTCACAATTTTCTACGCATCATATAAAATTGTACGCAGCATATTACCAAGCATGTATATTCTCCTCGTTCCGGTAGCTGTTGTAGTTTTTGTAGCAGATCTATTGTAAAAACTCTATCGTACTAGTAGAGTGAACCATTATTTACCCTTTAGAAGAAATGTATATAGTGTGAATAATAATATATAATATAGTATATATATAATATTAATATTATTATAATAATAATTTAATTATATATAATAATATATTATATTATATTTAGGGAATGTGCTTACGTGCTTATTATACGGAGGAAATAAATCCTTTAATATTTTATATAATATATTATTAATATAATAGTTATATACTATATTTATATTAATTATTATTTGTATTCAACACTATAGCTCATTGTCTTTTCAGTATATCCTCAATTATTTTTTCATATTATTATCACATAGCTAAACAACGATTAACAACAATCTACGAACTACATTTCATCTAAATCACCATATTGCGCTTATAATCTAAAGATTAGCTATCATCCTTCCTCACTTTAAGGCGTGTAATTTAAGTATACTAAATACTCTCTTCTCTCTCTCTCTCTCTCTCTTCTCTAACTCTTTTTTTCTCTCATATATACATATCAAGATGTGCTGTTTCGTCTTTTTCTCTCGTCATCTTCTCATCTCATGTGTCTCTTTACTATTCGTCGTTTTTTTTCTCTCTCTTATCATACTCTCTTGCTTCAATTCCTCTATCACCTTATCTCTATCTTATTCGTCTTCATTTCACTTCTTCATATATATATGTTTATATATATAAATTATTTAGCTATAAATTACTACTAAATAATATATATAGTATAAATATAGTATAATTATAGTATAATATAATATATATATATATAAAATTAATATTATTATACACATAATATCAGTAATAATACTAAAACAAGACATACATTTTATATATACATAAATTTTCAAACAAATGAGATACTAATAGTACCTTAAATAAATTTCTTATTTACTTTAATATTTTATATGTGTAAGAAGTTCAAGAGGAGAGAGCTATAATTAGTGAGAATAAATCCATATCAATATAGAACAAAATAAGTATAAAGTCGATTTATTATAGTAGGAAAGAGTAGCCCGCGCGTCCTTAATAAGTTGACGTAATAAATGAGGTCATTCGTGTTCGCCCGGTTAAAGATTTTTACTCAGATCAAGAGTAGGAGCGAAAATTCTAAAATGAATTCATTATTTATTCAAACGATGATGATTCACATTGTTTTCAACTAAATTTTGAGAAAATAGTTTTTTTGAAATGTGTAGTTAATTTTAGTGATAGGGGTGTATTTTAATTAATTTCAATTATTTAAAACCTAAAAAATATTGGGTAGGAGTAGGGACCGCCTACCCTATATATACGCCCTGATATATATATATATATATATATATTATATATAATATAATATAATATATAATATATATATTATTATATATATATATATGTATATATATTTATATATAAATATATGTATACATATATATTACTATATAATCTATTATATATATAAATATATATATAGTATATATATATATACTATATATAAAAAATTTGATGGGACGATTAATCGGTCTGTCATTCGTCATGGCAAAATCGGGCCTATTTTTTTTGGTTCGGTTTAGTTGTTCTTTACGTTGGCCATGTACAACCAGTGTTTTGAAAGCAATTATAATGTATGGCTTTCTGGAGGCACAAATGAAATTCTCAGTCAGATCCTTTATGAAAAATATTTTTCTCGGCAGAGAATAAAGATCTTTAATGTATAATTAGCGTTTCTTGAATAACATTTTAAACATTATTTTAATAGTATTAAATAGTAATCTTTGAATAATTTTTATTACATTAGTTTCTTTATTTTTTTTTAGAGGAGGCCGGCCTCCTGTGCTTCCCCCGTAAAAACGCGCCTGATATATATATTATTATATATATATATATATATATATATATATATATATATATATATATATATATATATATATAGTATATAGTATATATATATATATATATATATATATATATATATATTATTTATAATATTTATATATATATATATATATATATATATATATACTATTATATATATATATATATTATATATATATATATATATATATATATATTATATATATATATATATATATATATATATATATATATATATACAATATATGACTAAAGTATTAGTATTATTATTAATTTATTATTATTATTCTTATTATTGATTTTATTATTATTATTATTAATTATTATTATTATTATTATTATTATTATATTATTATTATTATTATTATTCATTATCATCATTATCATTATTTTTGTTATTTATTATTTATTATTGTATTTTATAATTTAATGCTTATTATTATTATATGTTTATTGATATATATTGTATGAGTATCTAGTTATATAATGGTATCCCTTTGAATGAAATCTTATCTTTATTTTATTTATTTTTTATTATGTAGTGTTGTGTCTATAAGGGTGAGTGTGTGTGTGGTGTGTGTGTGTGTGTGTGGTGTGTGTGTGTGTGTGTGTGTGTCTGGGTCGAAGGACACTTTCAACCTAATTAATTTACTTTATATTTAAAAGTTGATCATAAACTTTCAGTTAGTCTTCATATATTAGCTTCAGTGAAGTTCTATGTGCTGTTCGTTTTAAAAGATAAGATCCTCTTCACTGCCAGAGTCATAATTACCGACTCGGCCGTGAATTTGGATCTGATTGGCAGGATAATGTGAATTTGAGTAGGGAAAAATTATATAAGTTGAAAAGACAAATATGACTGATATGTTTGCCCATATGTATCAAATTTTGAATCTTTTAAATTTATTTTCACCACTTAAAACTTTTAAAATTCAAGTTTTACTGCATGAACAATTTTATCTCGATTTCACATTTTGTTTTTTGTATTTTGTTTTTTGCTTTTGTTTTTTATTTTGTTGTTGATTGTGCGCGTGTAAATGCTGGCAGATTTGCAACATTTGTTTTTGTATGTTTGTTTTTGCTTTTTTTTGTTTTTTTTTGTTTGTGGATGCAGCCTTGTAAGATGGCAGATTTGCGAAGGCGAGGGCTTTTCTATTGATTTTACCAACATCGTGCTTACAAACTCTAACTCTGAATCCATCGGAATGCCACCTCTGTAACTCTATAACTCTAATCTCTTTTTTGCGTCTTGTCCTGAGAATAGATAGCTAAGAATTTTCATTACTCTAAGGTTTAAAATATCCCAACTATAACTTATTTCATAATTTCCCTGTCTGAAGGGTAGAATATGTTGCTGTGTAAACATTAAATTAACTCTATAAACATGTCTCAAAAGAAAATTTTAAGTTTTGCGGTGTTTATCATAATTATTTTTCTTTCTCTTTTTACTACAATAATCTTGTGTTTCCGTTACAGTTCTCCAACAGAACAGATTTTCCGGCATTTTTGAATAATCTTACTACTTCTCACAGACATACTCTCTCATCTAAATACTGTGGTCCTCTATTTAAGGGATTTTAATGGACACAACACTGAAATGGTTGGGGTCTTCTCCACACTGATTCAGGTGTGAAGGAGGCAGAAACATTCAGCATTCTCAATGATCTGGAGAAACTAATTAAGGAATCTACCACCATTCCGGATCTTCCAAACCAATTCTTGAACATACTTGACCTATGTTTCACCACTATCCCTTTTCTCTTAAAATACACCACTTGCCTATTCGTAAATCTGAACGCAAACCTTATATCTCTTTAATTTTTTAATGCTTTCTCTCCAACATCTCTATCCTGCCATTTTTTTTGCACTTTAATCGGCCGATTAGGATGCTTCTACGCTAACTATAACTGGAATAACTGCTTTGACTCTGAGCCTTCAGATTCTACCGATACAGGTGGGAGCTTGTAAATTGTTTGATGGGTGATGACCAAGTTATTCGCTTCTTCGACTAAATCTTTCTCTCCTCAAAATACATCGTTCGATCGTACTTGTTCTCTGTCCATTCAAGGTAAGACAGTGTATATAGGGAGTGGAAAAATTATAGTTTTCCTATCACTTGTTAATTTTCATTTAGCCCGTAATCGTTGCAGGTGCACTCTTCGACGTGTATAGCGGACTTTCATAAAACGAAAGTGCGCCGACCTCCTTGGTTCCCCTACTGACAAATATTTATGGCCTCTTGCTAAAAGCATTTCTAACAACTTCTGTAAATCTGCCTTTCCTCTTCATATTCCCTCTGATGGTACTGTTGCTAATACTCCAACTGAAAAGACCAATCTCTTTGATCTCCTGTTTTCCTCTAGCTCAACCCTGGACTACTCTGTCAATCCTCTTCCTACTCATTTTTCTCTCAAGTGTTCCATACCTTTGCCTATGGTTCCATTTAATCGGTTGCATGGGCTTCTGAATCTATGAATGCTAGGAAGCGGGTGACCCGGATGGCATTCCAACCCGAGTTTAGAGGGAGTGTGCTTCTGTGCTGGCACTGCCCCGTTCAATAATATTCTCTATGCCACAGTACTAGCACTTTCCCTCAGTGTTGGAAGCTCGCGGCTGTCCAACTATTCGAAAGAAAGGTGGCCTCTCTTGATCTCTAATAAACATAGTTCTGTGGCTCCCACTGTATCTATCTACAAAATCTTTGAAACGTCTTCTTAACTCTCATTTCATGGATCATCTGGAGTTTCATTCCCTTCTTTCAAGATCATCAATTTGGCTTTCGAAGCTCGAGGTCAAAAGCTTTGAATATTTCATGCGCCAACACACCATCCATAAATCAGTTAGATAGGAATGTATGTCACTAGTTGACCTCGAGCTTCGAAAGCCATATTGATGATCTGAAAGAAGGGAATGAAACTCCAGATGATCCATGAAATGAGAGTTAAGAAGAGTTTCAAAGATTTTAGATAGATACAAGTGGGAGCAACAGAACTATGTTTATAAGGATCAGAGAGGCCACCTTTCTTCGGAATAGGTTGGACAAGCGCGAGCTTCCAACACTGAGGGAAAGTGCTAGTACTGTGGCATAGAGAATATTATTGAACGGGGCAGTGCCAGCACAGAAGCACACTCCCTCTAAACTCGGGTTGGAATGCCATCCGGGTCACCCGCTTCCTAGCATTCATAGATTCAGAAGCCCATGCAACCGATTAAATGGAACCATAGGCAAAGGTATGGAACACTTGAGAGAAAAATGAGTAGGAAGAGGATTGACAGAGTAGTCCAGGGTTGAGCTAGAGGAAAACAGGAGATCAAAGAGATTGGTCTTTTCAGTTGGAGTATTAGCAACAGTACCATCAGAGGGAATAAGAAGAGGAAAGGCAGATTTACAGAAGTTGTTAGAAATGCTTTTAGCAAGAGGCCATAAATATTTGTCAGTAGGGGAACCAAGGAGGTCGGCGCACTTTCGTTTTATGAAAGTCCGCTATACACGTCGAAGAGTGCACCTGCAACGATTACGGGCTAAATGAAAATTAACAAGTGATAGGAAAACTATAATTTTTCCACTCCCTATATACACTGTCTTACCTTGAATGGACAGAGAACAAGTACGATCGAACGATGTATTTTGAGGAGAGAAAGATTTAGTCGAAGAAGGAATAACTTGGTCATCCCATCAACAATTACAGCTCCCACCTTATCGGTAGAATCTGAAGCGTCTTCAGAGTCAAAGCAGTTATTCCAGTTATAGTTAGTATAGAAGCAGCGCAAATCGGCCCGATTAAAGTGCAAACTCCATAGGTCAGGATAGAGATGTTGGAGAGAAAGCATTAAAATTAAGAGATATAAGGTTGTGGTCAGATTTACGAATAGGAGCAAATGTGGTGTATATATAGATAAGGACTAGTGGTGAAACATAGGTCAAGTATGTTCAAGAATTGGTTGGGAAGATCTGGAAAGTGTGTAGATTCCTTAATTAGTTTCTCCAGATCATTTAGAATGCTGAATGTTTCTGCCTCCTTCACACCTGAATCAGTGTGAGAAGACCCCAACCATTCAGTGTTGTGTCCATTAAAATCCCTTAAATAGAGGACCACAGTATTTGGATGAGAAGATATGTCTCGTGAGAAGTAGTAAGATATTCAAAAATGGCGAGAAAATCTGTTCTGTTAGGAGAACTGTAACGGAAACACAAGATTATTGTAGTAAAAGGAAGAAAAATTTTAGGCCATAGAACATTTAAGTTAGGAGATTCGAGATTTTTGAGACATTTTATAGGAGTAATAATGTTTACACAGGCACATATTCTACCCTTCAGACAGAAATTATGAAATAAGTTATAGTTGGATATTTTAAACCTTAGAGTATGAATTCTTAGCTATCTAAGTCTCAGACAAGAGCAAAAGATTAGAGTTAGAGTTACAGAGGTGGCATTCCATGGATTCAGAGTTAGAGTGTAAGTCACCGATGTTGGTAAAATCAATAGAAAGCCCTCGCCTTCGCAAATCTGCCAGCATACACGCGCACAATCACAACAAAATAAAAACAAAAAGCAAAAACAAACATACAAAAACAAAATGTGCAAATCTGCCAGCATACACGCGCACAATCACAACAAAATAAAAACAAAAAGCAAAAACAAACATACAAAAACAAAATGTGCAAATCTGCCAGCATACACGCGCACAATCACAACAAAATAAAAACAAAAAGCAAAAACAAACATACAAAAACAAAATGTGAAATCGAGATAAAATTGTTCATGCACTAAAGCTTGAATTTAAAAGTTTAAGTGTTGAAATTAATTAAAAATCAAATTTCATACAATGTAAAAATAAAACTCGAATTTATGTAACTCTTTCCCACTCTAATAAACAATATTAACGTATTAACTTTAACAGTATTAACTTTGATAAAAACCTACGAGCAAAATAACTTAAAAAAGAAAAAAAAGTTAAAACTAGGACTTATCTTTTAAAACACCGTACGTAGAACTTCACTGAAGCTAATAAAATGGCTTCTAAGTAGCATGATTTGATAAAACTTTTAATTAAAGTAAAATAAAATAAGGTTTGAAAAGACACACACACAACACACAC
>JABUQX010113884.1:25000-36279 GCA_015478945.1 Trachelipus rathkii
ATTATATATATATAT
This sequence comes from Trachelipus rathkii, assembly GCA_015478945.1. NCBI lineage: Eukaryota > Metazoa > Arthropoda > Malacostraca > Isopoda > Trachelipodidae > Trachelipus > Trachelipus rathkii. The sequence continues at coordinate 25,016 of JABUQX010113884.1, forward strand.
ATATATAATATATATATATATATATATATATATATATATACACGTCTGTCTGAGACCATTCTTCAAATGACATCAGTAAATACTAGTGGCTGATTGACTATCTATAGGGTTGTCTGTCTCTGCTAAGTTTTTGAAAGTTTGCAGTGATCAAAAATAGTTGACACCTGGGAAATAAACTGCACTATCGAACGTTTTTGGAAACTGCAAAGTTACTTTAGTAATAAAAAGGAATTTTTAACTTAATGAAACAAATAATTTACCAAAATAAATTTACAAAACAAAAAAGAATGCATACAAAGGAAAAATTATCATAATTTAATGTTAAAAATAACAGATTTCTGTTATTGTTTGATATTTTGGTAGAACTATCTGCCTTAAGGTTTAAAGCTAAAAAAAAAAAAAAAAAAAAAACTATTTACAAAGGAAAAAATATACTTCTCTGCGCAGGAAAAGAAATTATATTGTTATTCTTACCAAATTTACCAAATTATATTTAACTCAAAATGCTGTATTTACCATTCATAACTGGAGTACCATCAGTATACCAAGAATGGTTATCTTGTCATGTAATTCAGTTCCATAGAATGAATTAAAAATTTCTTTTGGTATGGATCTATCTTTAACATCAGCAGGAGAAAAGTGAATAAGATAGTATTTACCTGGTTCTCAAACTACACTATAATGATCTTCAAGTTGCACTGATATATAAAGTTTATCAATTAGTCCCTGCAGCATAATTTGAGTCACATCATTGCATTCATCAAATTATAGTACATCAACATATTTAGAGTTCTCCTGCTTTTTCAGCCCAATTTCAAATCAACCATCTCTCAATCTCACTTTGTAGCTTACTAAGATCGATGAAATCTTATCGTAATCAGTTATCAGACCAACAACTTTGCAACACATTGTCGGAAACTACAGCTGTTGCCCTGTCTGATAAATGGTAAAGATCTCATATTTTGACAAGATTAGTACAATACTTGCATCTTCTGGAAATTGATATCAAATGAAATGGGGTAGATACTGCATCAAAACCAAAGGTAGTAGGCCGCCTTGGAAATTTTCATTGCAGTGTCTATTGTCCGATAGCTTATGAAATTAAGTCTTCTCTAGTGATGCAATGGATTGATTTTGGCCAGAGGGTGGAGAATCAAAATTTCAATTCCAGCAGAAGAATGAAATTTTCCATTTTCAATTAATTTTTACCTTCCCCATCATATATTAAATCTCCTTTGGGTGGACTAAAAAAAGGCATAAAGGTCTTGAATGCGGCAGGGTTTTTGCATGAGGGGTATTGTTTGCTTTTACCAGGTGTTTTTAATGGTATAAGGTAGTGGAACAAATTGGTATGAAATAAAGAAAGTAATACGATTCTCATATGGTGCAAATCTGTGCAAGGCCCGGAAAAAAATATCTTAAGGGGCAAAATGGCTTTTTAGTTTTGTTTGGAGAAAAAGATTTGAAAAAAAAAATGATAGAGAATAGGGAAGGGTTTCATGCGCATAATGGGAAGATTTTATTAGAAAGCGTAAAAATGAAAAAAAAAATAAACAAGAGTATATTGAAAAGGGGTTTGTCATATGGAACGTCCTCATCGGGTTTACATAATGATTATATAATATATAATTATAATAAATTATTATATATATAAATGATTAAGTATAATATATATATATAAGTTATTATATATTATATATTATATATAATATTATTTATGATAAATATACTCTTTATTAATTATATATGGTATAAAAATTTCACCATATAGAGCCATTATTTATATATATTATTTACTATTGGTATTATATAATATACTATTTAATTATAATAAACTTATAATATAATATTATATCTAAGTATCTATATATATTATATATATTATTAATATATAATTAATATATATGATATATTATTATATAAAAATATATTAAAATATAAATAGATTATTCATTATATATTAATTTAATTGATATTATACATATGAGATTTATTAATACTTAAAAATTTATTTTAAAGCTAATCTAATTATATTTTTTATTATGTATAATTATAATATTGGTTATAAATAACCATTTAATCATACAAACATTATTACCAGTAAAAAATAATTTATAGAACATGTATATATTTTAAATATATTATTATTATAATAAAAGTATATATAAGCTATTTATATATATAATTACGTATAGCTATTATATATATATTTTACTAAGTTATATTATATATATAAATTATCAGGGTTATAGTAATTATCATGTGCTAATAGTTAGTAATAAACTGCTAAGTATATATAAATTTATTATACGGTATAAAGTTTGAAAAATAGCATGTTTGATATATAATATAAATATTAATTAATAATACTATATATATTTATTATATTATTAATGTTATAATATTATATTTAGTATATATATAAATTCGTCTGCCGTCGGGCAAGATGTATCGCTGCGTGCTGACCTCTTGAACCCTCTACAAGCTAATTGTGGTGTGGTGCGACGCCTCGTATCCCCTTGTCGGATTTAGTCAGTGCGAGATCAGCAGTTCGTTCTCTTGTTATGGTAGGCTACGGGATCTCGTTGAAGTACCCCATCTAAACGGGTCGCTGACATGCTTCGACACGGGAACGACTGTCAGCGTAATGGAGAGTCTGTAATTAGAGTTCAGGACGTGGCAATAGTTGTTGTCAGTGCCCTGGATGGAGAGTGAGAGCAGTTGAGTATGAATTTGTCGTACACGAACTAGAAATTTCGGGTGAGGGGCTATGAGTGTTAGCTTGTTCTGATGCAATGGACAGTTGATGATACATAGAGCCCGGCGTAGGTGTATGGGAACGGTGAAGAGTTGTTAGGAGCGGACGCTGGCTGCTGATGAGTGGAAGTCTACAGGGTGCGTGTGTACGAGTAGGTGGGTCTTGCGTAAGGAAGACCCGTTGAGCAGACGAGTCTGATTCTCGTGAACAGTGCGTTCGGAGTTATGTTTAGTTAATATTATGAGCGTTGTGGTGGCAGGGATCGTTGGGAGGCGTATGTCGAGGTCGTGCTGGTCGGCGTAGAGTGTCGACTGAGTATATACGTGATAACGGTATGCGGAGCGGGATGTGTGGAATATTATGGGAGCGGTCATGGTGGAGAAGGAGATTAGCTGGTTAAGTATATTTGCATACATACGGTGATTTTTTAATAAATTTAGCAAATGTCCCCAATTGCCAAAACACTAATTTGCGCCAGCAATGAAGAAAACGAAAACCAAATAGAGAAAATTCCCTTTTCAAATTTTCCGCCGAGAAATGAATTTTTTTAATCCTGCTTTAAACGTAAACGTCGATGTGTGGTTCCCAAAAAATCACAGATTGCTACAGCGAATATCAAAGTTAAAAATATTAGTCTCAATTCTCTTGATTTAATAACTTGGTTGCCCCCTTGCCACTGCAAATGAAAACTTTAAAAAAATTGGGATTACTGAAGAAAAAATATTGAAATATCATTTTCCTTTTACTTGTTTTTTTTTCACAAGAAATGAAATAATTATGCCAAAGAATAACGGCAAACCTTCTTCAATCTTTAAATATACGTTAAATATCAATGTATTTTTAAAAAATTATCTGATTTTTCCTTTCAATAATTTTCGCAAGATTTCATCTTGAGTTGTGTAAATGTAACGGACTAATTTTTTTTTTTAATTAATAGGCTAAACATTGTGTATGTGAATATGTTTTTTGAAATATTGTGAATGTCATTATATTTTTTTTTGAAGGGATAAGATGGATTGGGTTTATATTTTTGCTTTGACTAAAAATTATTTTTCCAATTCCTAATTGTTTGTTAACGTTGTAGTTCGTTACCCTTTTTAATTTTCCGATTAGTTTGTTTTTTTATAAGATAAGTTTGTTTAAAAGATTTTGGTATCAAAATTCTGTTAAACTTTATCAGAAACACGAAGAAATGCCATAAAAAAGGAAAAAGCTTGGAATCAGATAAGGAACTTAATAGAAAAAACGATAGAAAATAGAAAAAATTTTGTTTCCAAGAAGATAATTGTTGTTTTTGTTTCTAGATATAACTACAGCGTAACCCTTTTTTTTGTTTTTCTCATATTATATATTTATATTCATAATAGATAGATAGTAAATATACTAATATATATATATACTTTGAAATTATTTATATAGTATATATTAAAATATAGGTATAATATAGTTATAATAATAATATAGTAGTATGTATACCGTATTCCTCTATATTTATTAATTAGTCGGGAGGAGAGAGAGAGAAGAGAGAGAATCGCCGTTGCATACACGGAGATAGGTTAATATATTTTGGCCGGAGCCGGAGAGCTCCGAGTGAAGAGCCCGGAAAGAAACCCGGAGAATTGAAAATTTTTAAATTTTCCGGCCCGGGGCCGGAAGTCCGCTCCCGGCCCGGAGAATTGAAATTTCCATTGTTTTCCTTACCTTCCTTATATAACCATAATATATACGGGCGTAGTATGAATATATATATATATTTAATAATGATTAAGAAATTATTCGATATAATTTAGTTAATAGTACTAACTAATATTATAATATATATAAACTACGTTTGTGAATATATATATATTTTCTATATGTATATATTATATTATAGTATATCTTAGATAGTGTACCCTGTTGTATAAAGTTAGATAAGTATATCGATATTGATATATAAAATTTAATTATATATAATATTATAAATATATTATCTAATTAGTAGTTAATTATATATAATAATTTTATGATAATATTATATAATTTATATAGATAATTATAATATATAATTCTATTTAACTAATAAGTAAATTAGTATATTTTTAGTGATATTTAAATAAAAATAAGTTTAAATTTAAAATAATATAAATTAATAAAAGTAATATAATAAATAATAGTAATTTATAGTTACATAATAGTTTAATATATTATTATAGGCCCCCCAGCCAAATTGTGAATTCTCTAGAACTGTAACCTTAAAAATTTTAAAATGAACAGCTTTTTTTTTTTACAAGGAAAAAGAATACAATTTTTTTGATTTTAAGCAAAGCAATTTTTCATCGATGGAAACGTTAAAACAAGGAATTACTTTTATTATATCCAGATCATTTTATTTAGAATACCTAGCTCCTTAAATTGAAATACTTTTATTATAAATCTTAGATTCGAAAGCACAAGCCTTTTAAGCGGTGTTTGAATGACCCCCTTGGGGGATCCGGTACAAATTAACTTTCCCTGGAGGATAATAGGAAAGTATTTGGTTGCACGAAGACATAGTTATAGAATGTTATGGTGAAGATCTTACGCTTTTGGCTAATAGTAGAGAAAATGAAGTTTTATGTATATTTTTCGTTTTTTAATATCTATTTTAGGGGTTCCGGAGCCGACGCGGAAAGGGACAGGAGGGGGGAACGAAATTAACTACCCACCGTTCCGTCCCTACCCTGGTTAGGCTGACGCAGCCCGCGTAGACAGGCCACCCCCGAACTCGACTTTAGCTCAACAGATATCGACTCGTTTATCCTTGTACGTGCTTGTATGAGCCGCCCTTGGTTTGGGTGCATTTTGCTTTTGTGTGTTAAAACAAGGAATAAGAAAACGATTCAAACCATTTGGGGCAAACTTTGGCTTTGGCCTCCACTTTGACAAGTAAAAACGCGGTATTTTCGCGCCGCTTTCAAGATTCACTCAGAGAACAAGCGGTTAAATATCCAATTACAAAGAACAATTTGTATCCGCAAATAAGTATTTAGTAGTAGAACATGTATGTCGGCTTGGAGAGAAGATTTTGTCAGCACACTCCCAAAGAAGGTGCGTGTAATCGTTCTTTCGTAGCTTGCTTAGTTGTTTTCTCTCTCTTTATATTGTATTTATGTTTTTTTATTTTCTTTATTCCCTGGAATAAAGAATTCTGAACAATTTCTAATTTTTTTGCATTTTATTTCCCCTGTACGTTGAGTAACACAATGCGAGAGCGCTCTTTTTTTTTTGTTTTTTTTGTCGTGTATTACGTGCATGTTTGCCCCTTTTTCTGGGGAAGGCTGGACCTCTAGTTATTATATATATATATAATATACGAGGATGTAACAATAGTATATATCTATATAATATATATATAATATATATATTATAATGTATTATAATAACTAAATTATTAAATTATAAGTCTATAAGTCAATAAATTTAATAAGTAATGTATTGTGTATATAATATATTGATTATAAATATATAATATAATAATATTAAATATATTTATAAAATATATATATTTGTTAACATAAATATAATATAATATATATATAATATATATATATATATAATAATATATATATATATATAATTATATAATTTATAATATTAAATATATATATATATTATTAATTATATATTAAATAATATATATATAAATTAGTATAATATATAAATATGAAGATTAGTAAATACTCTAATTATGAGGATAGACTCTAACCAATTTTGCAATTTATCATGCAACCCATTCCCCTCGCTGGATTTATAAAAGTAGTTAAACTACCCTAAGGTGAAGTTACACTCCTGAAAGGCGGGCTAACCCCGTTAGGTGTGAAACTTTAATGAAAAATCAATTAAAAAAAAGGTTTATTTATTAAATTTAACTTTTTAAATAAAGCGCAAAATTTTCCCCAAAAAAAGGAAAGGAATTAATTTTTGGCCCTAAATGGTTGGGGGAAAACGAGAGGCCAATAGGAAGGCCTGGAATAACCAACTCCTTTTTGAGATAAAAAACGCGCTTGGCCTCAATTGAAAGGAAGCTTTTGCCCCTTTTTAAGTGTTTTGCCAATTTTTGGAGGCTCTTTGGGTTTTAAAACTAATTTGTTATTTTTCCCTTAATTGCAAAGGATTAGCTTCGGAAAAGAAATTTTTTTGTTTTTTTGTTCTGGTATCTTTTTTTTGTTTTTTTTTTTTAATTTTTTATTTTTCTTTTTTTTTTTATTATTTTTTATGTGTTTTTTGTTTTTGGTTTACGTATCTTCTCTCCTCTTCACTTTTCCTTGTGTTTGCCCCAAAGGTTGGGTTCTTCAAGCTTACTTCGAATTTTGGCCCCGCCTCTTTAAGAGATTGGGTGCTTCACCAGTTTATTCTATTCAAAAGTATTCTATTGTTGCAACGGTCATTTCAAATATGTTTACCAATGATTCTCATAGATGTGCTTTAGAGGTATGTAAGTCCGCCTCGTACATAGATGCACATTGCTCTATGACACACATGCTGATGTCTTACATGACTGTTCCTAACACCTACAGAGTTTCATTATATATATATATATAATATATATATATATATATAATATATATATATATATATAATATATATATATATATATATATTATATATATATATATATATATATAATATATATAGTATATCAGAGGTGGGCGTTTCCTCAATTTAAGTCCGGAATTCCGCAATTGCGGAAACTAAAAAAAAAAATTGCGAATTGCGTTTCATATAACTTGTAAATTGCAGTTAGCGGAATGCCTAAATCATATCCGGAATTTATAGCATTCCGCAATTAGAGGACTACAAACTTTAAGGTTTGTTTTGTTTTTAATCCTTAAATTTTAAAAACTGTACAAAACAGACATGTATTAGTCTTAGATATGTGCAAAAATAATTTGAAAATAGAAATAATTTTCATTTTAACTTTGGACCATTTTGATTTATATATATATTATATATATATATATATATATATATATCTATATATATATATATAATATATATATATATATATATATATATATATATATATATATATATTATATATATATATATATATATATACCGAGTTGCTTTTCAGGTAGATGAACAGGGGTTTTGAATTTAAGGATGCATCCTATTAAACGGTTTTATTAGACCATTTCTAAATGTATCTATCACGTTCGTTTATGCATTTTCTATAGATGTATCGGAATTTAAAATCGATACATTTTCCAAAAAAAATATCAAATTATATACATATATATATATATATTTATATATATATATACTTTATATATATATATAATATATAGTAATATATATAATATATATTATATATATATATATATAAGTTATATATATATATATTTGTAGATTTCAATGCAAGTGTGGGGAGGAGAAGAGACGAAGTGGAGAGAATGGTGGGACAGAATGGAAAGGAGATAAGAAATATTGAGGGAGAGTGTTGACACATTTTTTTTAAAAGGAAAGGGAATGAAGATCATGACATGGTTTTTTCAAACATAGGGACTCACATAGTTTTTCGCAAAACCTTGTTCACAAACAATATCTCAGGAGAATTCGATCAGAGATCTATTGATAGACTATATATATCGTCCTGATAAGTAGGCTAACAGCGGAATGTTAGTGATTCTGGAGTAACAAATATATTATTCAGATCACAGTTATTGGCGACTGACCTGGAGGTGAAGACAGATAAGTTGCAGAATAAAGAAAAGAGAAATGTTATTAAGAAACTGTCACTGAAAGGAGTGTGGAAAGGGAATATATTGAGAAATAAAATTAGTCAGAACCTAGAACAATTAAGAAGGAATCGGATAGATAGGGGTGAGATACTAGAAGAAAAGTAAAAAGGGCAGCAGAGGAGACCCTGGTAAAAGATGGTTAGGAGGAACGAGGAAAAGACACAAGAGTTGGTGGCACTGAGAGAATTGACAGGAGGCAATAAAGAGGAAAACAGTAATTGATGGGAAGGTGGCTTTGAAAAATAGAACTAAAAAGACAAGAGCTCAGTATACTGGAGGTAAGAATGAAGCAGAGAGAGTCAAGAAGAGTAAAAGGAAAAGGCAGCAAAGAGAGAGGCGGAAAAAATGATGGAAGATGTGAGGGCAAAAAGGAACAGGATTTTTAGACTGGGAAAAACGTATAAAGGATCAAAGAGAAAGTGTGCAATATCAAGGATAAGCAAGGTGAATTTTTGATGAGATCAACAGACAAACAGGAGATGAACAGAATACTTCAGAAACTGTTAAATGTGAAGGAGTGGGGAGAAGAGATAGTTGAAGGAGGAAGGATGAGGAGGGGGAGGAGATCACTATGGAGAATTTGGAGGTGACTCTGAGAGCAACGAAGATGGGGAAGATGGGATCCCCATAGAAGTAATAAAAGAGAGAGGAGAGGAAAATGGAGAGGGAGAAGAAGTGTTGGAAGTTTGGAACGAGAGCGAAGTACCAGAGGGGTGGGGAAAGTCAATCATAGTTCCAATATTTAAGGGAACAGAAGATACAGGGGACTGTAAAAACTACAGGGTAATACTCTAGTTGGACTACTTGGCAAAAACATATAAGAGGATACTAGAGAGAAGGCTGAGAATGGTAGTAGAGCCCAGATTGGGGGAAGAGCAGCAGGGATATAGAAAGAACAGAAGCACGACGGATCTCTTGTGGAGAGTGCTAGAGAGAGAATATGCAGTGGATAAAAAGTTAAGATGAGCCCTGGAGAGTTTGGTGATTAGAAAAATAAAAGTTTGTATACAGAAACGAATAATGAGAATAAGGAATGGTTTGAGGTGAGAACTGGAGACAAACATGGAAGCGTGTGGTCACCAATTTTCTTTGTAACATGTCTAGATGTAGTGATAAAGAATGTGAGAGAGGATATAGGAGATTTGGACTGTGATATTCTGGCATACGCAGATGACTTGCCGTGCTGGAGCGAAGAGGGAGGTAGTCTTAGATAGGTGGTAACATGTTTTGCTAATAGGATTAGAGAGGCCGGTCTGACTATGAACACAGATATGACTAAGATCATGTGGTTATTAGGGAGAGAAGGGGAGGGCTGAGGTAGATAATGAGCGGCTGAGAATAAAGATGTGGAGAATGATCCTTCTTCTAACGTTTCTAGATCGGAGGGAGAGAGGGCAGAAGATACAGTAAGATAGCTCAGTATTGGGAAGCTGTAAGATCAGGATTACCCCATACTGAAAGATAAGCAAATGAGTTGTGGAAGGTGAAAAAGGGTTGATATTTGACGAGGAAATGTTAAATTGATATGTAGGTTGTTACCAGTAGATACGGTCTACTTTAACAGAGAGGATAGTAGAATACAGTCGGCAGAGATGTACGTTTGAATAATGATAGTGGGAAAGACTAGAAGTGGGAGGAGGTTGGAGTGAAGGCTATATTAAATAAGATGGAGGCCCGAATTGAGGTGGTGGGGACACCTGGAGAGGATGGCAGGAGGAGAGAGTGGCGAAGAGGTGATGAGTGGACACAGTAGGTAACAAGACCAAGAAGAAGACTTAGGAAAGGAAGTGGAAGAGCTCGGTGAAGGACTCATTGAGAAGACATGGATGGCCGTCGATGCAGGAGCTGATAATGAAATATAGAAAAATGGATAGAAAAAGATTGGAGAAGAGCTCTGACCCGTTGACAGGGCGTCTTTGACACGTTCCTGGGGAGCGGGTTGCATAGTTGTTATTTATATATATATATAGTATATATATATATATATATATATATCTATAATAATATATATATATATATATATATATATATATAAATAATATTATATAGTATAATATATATATATAATATATATATATTAGACTTGGTTTAGCGAATAGAGGGCATTTTTTTTTAAGAAATCTTAACGGGCCAAGGGTCAAAAATGTGCTGTGTGATAAAAAACCGTGGCTGGCTAAGTTTCAGATCAATCTGACATCGCTAACCTGTGCCACAAGGGCCCTGAAGTTATGAAAAATCAAAGTTTTTGCAAAGAAAAAAAATATTTCAACCCGCTACTCCGTAATCGTTTAAGGTAGTGCCTTCTAGGTAGATTCATTTTAATGGCTTTCATTTTCTCTTTAAAAATGATTTGAACACTTTTCCGAGTAAAATAAGGTTGCTTTTAATTATTGTTTCTGGCAGACTTGTAATTTAATAAATAAATGTTATTATATGTATATAAAAGATTGCATAATGAATACCTTTCTATAATTTCAAAAATTAATCAAAGAAATGAACTATAAATCGTTTAATTAAATGAATTATAATGAAAAAAGTAATAAATAATTATATAAAGCCGTTTTCGTTTTTGCATTTGTTCTAAAAAAATGCTTAAGTTTTTGTTCGTTTTGTCAAACTTAGAGCAGAATCGTAAAAAAATGTTCCACAAACGTAAGGAATTTCCTTATTTCTGTAAGGTTGCTATTTTATACAGAATTTTACTCTATATTACACAGAATTAGGAAAATTCTTTACGCCTGGTG
>JABUQX010113885.1:0-20083 GCA_015478945.1 Trachelipus rathkii
TATTTTTTCTTATGTAAGAGAACTCAATAAGTCAGTATTATTATATCACCCCCTATTATAAATTATATATATATTCAGTAAGATAACTTTTTAGGCTTAAAATGAGATAGTAGTATTAATTTGAACTTTATTAAATATATATATATATTATTATTATATATTATTATATAATATAATATTAATTAATATATATTAATATTATTAAATATATATATATTATTATATATAATATATATATTAATATAATATTATTCATATATATTATATATATATATATTACCTAATTCAGCAAAATTTGGTATATAATTCGGATCAGTTACTGAATCATCATAGATGGAGTAGATATATCGCTCTCACTCACTCCTTTATACATTTAAAGTAACGTAAAATAAATTATTACTTGAATAATTTCATATATAATCATATTATAACATGAATTAGTTTTTCTAAATTTATGTTAATAAATTATAATAATTGAATATGCTCAATATTTATATTAATTTCATCTCTTTATTGTAAATAATAGAACAGAAAACTACGAATGAATTTCAGGTCTAATTAAATTACAGAAATTTACATAAAACAATTACTATTGTAAATTAAGTTTGAGTATGTAAGTTTTTTATTTATATCTATTATTGGTTAATAAAGAAGTCGAGATGAGAGCAGCAGAATAATCTATTTATTTCGCTTACCAGTCTTGTATCTTCTAATAGTTTATATTTGTAATAATATAATCAATTAACTTATGGCAGCACAAATATAACTATAGAGGAAAGATAGGTTGTTAAAAATGTAATACTTATAAGTTTGGTTATGCGATTTATTAAATTACTAAAATCTGATCCATTGTATAGTTTCGTACAGATTATCTTAATATATATATTATATATATATATATATATATATATATATATATATTATTATATTAATAAATATATATTAATATATAATTAATAATATATATAAATAATTAATATATTATATATATTATTATATATATATATATATATTATATTATATATATATTAATATATATTATATATATATATATATAATATATATATATATAATTATTATAAACTTACGAATTGTTCTCAGAATTGAGATCTCCTATAGATCCAGAGTGTAAGTTGAGAGAATAGAGAGTATTACTTGAAGTAAGTTTCTCATACCGACGCTCTCCTCTCGATATACATATCACACATGTACCGTGTTTCTCTCGCCGGATATAGATTTCAGACAGAGTTGTATTGTAAACTAGAATATCTAAAATATTTTGATTTACAATAATTCTTCCTATATACACAACTTGTTTAATTTACTCATAGTATTGTAAATTCATATTATGACATACACTGACACTGAATAACATAGGCTATATATTTGATTAGCTACTATAAGAGAGAGTCTTGAGTAGCGTAGAAAATGTTGCTTTGTTTAGAAAAAAATTTGATCGCGCAGAGAGATAGGAAAGAGAAACAATTAGACAACTGAGAATAATACATCTCAGTAGTACTTTTCTAAAGAAGCAAGTGTACTGGGAGAAAGTTTCTTTTGATAGTGCTAACAGACTCTTCAAATTAATATGACTCAAATTCTTCCGAAGCTTCTAGGAATTGATATTATTACTTTTTATAAATGTATTCTAAGAGTTACTTAATAAGGGCTTCATATCATGGGCGCCACAGACACATAGACTATAGTTTTAGAATCACATATTTCCTATTACCTAGTAATATAAGAGTATATATTATGACGCAAACAACCTAAATAATTTCGCATCCTCATATTTTCTAGTATAATTCTAAAATGATTCGAACTTGTTTAATTTAGTTTTTCTATATATTTTGCTATGTTTTTGTTTAACTATACATATAGTGATAGTAATAATATACTAATAATATATGGCAAGAAAACGGTATTAAATAAATTTGAGAACTAATACCAGACAAAGAAATTTAATGTTAAAAATTTGAGGACTAATAAGCACGAGAAGTAGAAGTATATCTGGAAAGTTCTTAATACATAAGTTATAATTTATTCCGGAGTCATGACATACTGGATACATCTAACTACACACAGGCTAGCACTGTCACACATCTAGCACTGAGAAGCTAAACACACAGTATTGACACATAAGAAATTGGAACACACACACGCTACACTACTTCAACCACGTCAGCCAACGAGGCATAGGCTACGACACTACAAACTCACACAAACATTCCTCTACTCAATTGACATCTCTGGAGACAATCCAGAGAAAACACCTTCACGAAATTATATAGTCAATATGAATGTGGGCCACAATCTAGCGCTTAATTTACTCTATAAATGTGTCTCATATCATACACAATCGGATATAAAAAAGATTGTCAGTGTCCGCACATAGGTTATGCACACATTTCGTTTTATCTCTTTAAGTCATCCCTCACTGCTCACCTCTACAATTAACGTCATTCTCTGGTTTATTTTCCCATATAACAATACTTCAACTCAACTTAACTTTCTGCTGTGTTCCGAGATTTTTCAACTACACGTCAGAATTGTGGGTAAGAGGGAAAAGAACAGAAAATTATTTGCTGAGAGTTTTTCTGTTTCGTCAACATCCGAGTCATATGATGAAGTCTAAGCAAGGAAGAATGTGTAAATAGAATTGTAGTGTATCATATATAATATGACAATAATATTTAATAATTTTAAGAGTATTTAATAATAGAATATAAATATATTATATTAATTTACCTTTGTAAAAGTGAATAAATGTATAAAAATGATAATAAGATTGTGTGTCTTCTTGGTGTAATGAAATTTTTCAATTCCTCTTCCAGAAGAAATTATATGTATTGACTTTCAATGTAACAAAATTTAAATTTGCAGTTATATCATGTTATAAGTAAATTTTTTTACCATTTTTATGAACTGGGTTCCTTTAATTTATTTTTGTATTTATAGAAATATAAATTTATATTGTTATATTGACTTAAATTTATATGTCCATAAAATCCAGTCATTGAGAATATATATTATTTATAATGTATTAAATTACATTAATAGAATTAATTTTAAACCATAAAATTTTAAAAACTAATATTTAAAATAACTTAATGTAAATATATTCAATTATAAATATACCTAAATGTGTTGTGTACAGTAACTTCTCTGAAGAAGGGACACAGTCTATAAAGAGAAAGAGTGTTGCAATTTTTTTCTCTGATGCAGGGCGTTTTATAACATGAATCTACTCTATAATAACTCATTATAATTATCATGGAATTTTTAAAATATACTATAACCCATTCATACTATATAATTCTTGTACCTATTCAGAAAAATATATTCAGTACCTTTTCAAGCTGCTGCTATACTTTTTATTTTGGGAGCAGTTAGAATTAATTTAATGGATAATATATACTATTACTATAGATAAGGATATGCAGTTAATAGCTTGTGAAGGGGTTATAAGTATATATCAACATTAGGTATATTTTGTCATAATCATATATATAAGGGGATTTACTCAGTATGTATTACATTTGACACCACATAAATGTAGTAATTTAAAAAATTTAATTATTATTATTATGATGTTATTATTAATATATACACTGTATGGCTATAGTTTTTACATAACGATGAATAACTCTACTATACTACCCAATCCTTATATATTCTACTACTTGTCTCCCATAAGTAAATTCCATTTTTCACTTCACTAACCATAAAGTTAGCTACCCAGTAGAGTATAATACTACGTATATGGAGTTTATTGTGTTATAATATAGTAATAATTTAGGAACTAACACACCTACTCACTTTTAATAAGATTTCCCCAAAGGACCCTATTGTACCTTTGTAGAAATTTGATCTGCACAATAAGACAAGTAATATTCTCACATTATCACCTCCAGTCCGTTTTTGTGAATAGTAGTATTTATATTTTCAATTAGATTTAAAGCTGATTTATTTTAAAAAAAATAATTATCATATAAATTATGATTCTCTATCAAATACCTAAAAAAATCTTATATATCATCCTATATCAGTAATCATATATTACTTATTACAGTAACGCATATCATTATACATTTATATGGACTCTATACCTATACCTTAAGTAAGATTATGGCTCTCACGCGTAAGAAGGATACTCTCGAGTTGATACGATAGTATTCACGTGAAATAATCTATATTATATCCGAGCGATTAAAATATATAGAGGCAGGTTATAGATTTCAACAAATATTTATAATTAATGATTATTTATCCTGTTCCAGAAGATAAGTTTCTCAAAGCATATTCATTCAAAAGAACACATATTACACATGTGTGTTCTAAAACCTCCCTAAAATAATTAATTATAGACAAGTCTTGCACCACCTATATCATATATACATAAGCGAATTACCTATCACTAATTATATAATCGTACCCATCATGGACTTTTCACTCACAGGTATATATTTTACCTATTATAATGTATTGATTTTTGTTATACTACTAATATGATGAATAATAGGACAGTGAGGTAACTATTATAGATAAAATTTCGATTAATTAATTAATCATCACTTTTTGAAAATTAAGTGGCATTTGTCTGTCCCTTATACATTTATGGTGGGTATTATGTCTTGTCACAAAATCTTCTAAAGGCTGCTAAAAATGATTCAGCAGTCAGATCTTCAACTAAATATATATATATATTGCTCCTCTGCAATATCTCAAGGTAATTTAAGAATTATATAATAAATTGTTTATAGAATCTTTAAATAATTTAATTTAATGTTAATACTGTCATATAAGTTTTGTTAGGGTGGAATGTGTGTAATATCTATCCGCTATGTTGAGTAGTAGAGAGCATAGGAAAATCTAAGTTACCACGTTCCACCTGGAAGTTGTGGTGATTTGGTGTTTTAAACACAGCATGAAGAATGGAATTCGCTTTTTACTAATAAGGTTAGCCACAATTACTCATATCTTTTAGTATAATTGAACAATAATGAATATACACACATTTCACTCTAATGCCTTGTAGGATAAATCAGTTAAGATTTTTTGCTAAGGAAATATCTCGTTAACTGTTGAATTACAAGCCACCGACTATTTGTTGAGATAAATAATTTCATCTCAGTCACTATTGAATAATCACTTCCTCTAATTAAAAGAGGAATAGATTATCAAAATGAGATGTACACCCATGTGTACAATTAATAATTAATATATATAGTAGATGGTTTTGGAACAAACCATGTCCCACTAATATCTTTAATCTCTCTTACCTTATTACATCTTATATATATACCTAATATTATGGTCTTATATAATTTATACAAGCGTTTTAGTCTTATAATTTATAATAGCTTAGATTAAATATCATAACTGGTGATGAATTATGGGTTTATTGTTATGATAATGAGAATAAATAATTAATATTTATTTTTATTAAATAATTGTTAATTTTTGACTTAAATAGTATATATATATATATCACATATATAATATATAGAGTAATACTATTATATATAATTTCTAGTTTCCTACATATATTTATATATAAATTATATAAATTTATGAAATAATAACCTAGTATGATTTCTAATTTAAATTTATATTATAAATATTTTGTAATAGATAATAAGTAGATTTATAATATATATTTTTATTATATGGAGTATTTTTAGAAGGAGGTTATGAATAGTAAAAACTTATATACTCCACCTAATAATTTATAACATACATATTTAGTAGGGGTATATCTTA
This sequence comes from Trachelipus rathkii, assembly GCA_015478945.1. Classification (NCBI taxonomy): domain Eukaryota; kingdom Metazoa; phylum Arthropoda; class Malacostraca; order Isopoda; family Trachelipodidae; genus Trachelipus; species Trachelipus rathkii. The sequence goes on from JABUQX010113885.1 coordinate 5,764, forward strand.
TTTTATATACTACTATAACTTTGTAATAAGGATCTTGTTAATCAAATTTATATTTGAGGTACTACCTTAAACAGGTCCTATAAATTATTTTATTAATAGTTTAATAATAATAGATTAACTACTCTAGGTAATTATACCTAGGATTCGGACCAGAGTTATGGCTACATTAACCTATTATATAATATATAATTATTACATAGTTGATTTATACTGATCTCTTCTAGTCCTTTATATTAAATATCTAACCATCTATTTATGAGTTTTACGATGGCGTTGAGGGGTAAGAGTGGTGTTGAGACTATAATGTTTACACTTTTGGTATGTTAAATCACAAATTTAGGGAGCTGTTACTTTGTACAGACTGTCTTTGTCCAATACAAGACAATAATATATTCAGAAATTATCGTATTTGGCGATCCCACAAACTCACACAATTAAATATCTAACACAGAAATTATTTTGAGAGTGTATTTATTACACACACTCACTAGGCAGGGTCGGAGCTATATATCCAAATTGAGAAGTGTTATATACGTGATTAGTTCTCTGTGGTCTCATTACTTATTAAGAGGTATATATACCTTTATACTTCCATTTGATATAACGAGTAGGTCATTAGGTTAGATGCCAAGACCTCCACTTTCAAAAGTAAGGCCTCACGCAGTCTCTTACTATGACACCATTAGCGCATATTCTGCTTTGCACTAACTTCGCAGCAATACTGGCATATATATAATGCTCGCAATAGATGATTTTGCTCATGGTCGAGATAACGTCATAGCATTACAGACACGTTTAAGTTCGTGTATATATGGTTGTACTTTTGCATTTAAAATCTTTACAAAGTTTTGAGCTCCCAATGTATGATATATAATTGATTCATTTGCATTCACTTATTACGCATTTCATCCACAGCCACGTTCCAATGTTCTATTTATTTCCATAAATGATCTCATTGAAAGCACAAACAATACCAAGAACGTAATAGCTCCGCGAACAAAAAGGAAGTTGAACACTACACCTTAGTGCGGGTCTAAATATCATTAATAGGGAGTGTAGCTCCGTGGTCGTGGCGATATATTACCTAGAGTAACCTTTGCTTCCCGTTCTACTCTGTATTTGCATCTGAATGATCGTAATGGATTTTGTTTTAACAATCATAAGGCTTTAGTATCTAAATTTGTCATCAATAGTATAATGAAAGTTCTCGCATCACGCTCACGCGCTCGCCACTAATCCCCATCAATCCTGCACGCTGTCGCCATGTAATGAAAGAACCATTCCATTCTTCATGCCTATAGTCGGAACTAATCTCGAATATCTTCTGAGTTAGAAGCTTTCGAGAATGTTTATGAATTGAATATATTATAAGTTTGTAATTTGAGAGCCACCACATACAGAATGAAGGTAAGATACCAGCACCTGCAAAAATCCCTTCCTAACGGCTTGCACATATAATTATTGTGAGAGGCTCGTGCCGGGATCTAAATTTGTCGCACCGTAGTATCTGACTCTATCATCTCAGACCTTCTATAAAGTATCTCACAGAGCACATAAAGGTAATAGATTATCTTATTATAAATGGTAAAAGTACACTCTGTTTATACTTCAGCTAAATCTGGCTAATAAGGCTGCACGCATATCGATAAGTGCAACATTAGAGGATGTATGTTAATAGGTGTTTTGTGAATAAGCTCAATGTATACCCAATTGGCGCTGAACATTGTTGAGAGGGACTGACCTAACATAGTGGACACGGTAACCGTAGACATACCGCTGTATACAAGGATCACGATTGATTGTTTGTTTAGAGGGGTACTTCCACGTTGGTGTGAGTCTTTCCGATTAGTCCAACCTAGCAGGGAATAATCTCTGTTCAATGTTGTCGATTTACATCTCAATGTCTATGAGGTTGCTGTATGCTATTAGCATCTGTTATGAGACACCATGTAAATTAAAGTCGTTAATCAAGAAATAGCTAAATAATATAGCAATCCCGTTATATATAGCATAATTTACCCAATCTATATAATTATATATTAACTCATAACTTTGCAATCATTGTTATTCTTCATATTGTACGGCTTTATCTGTTGTTATTCTTACTAAACATTGTAATACGGGTAAGTTATTGATATCTGTTTATCTTCTGTATACGACCTTATGCAAAATATAAATATGTGCCCTAGTGACAGTTGTAACCGATGATTACTAGAGTTTCCCTCTATACACTCCTCTGTGCGCTTAGAGATAGATTATAGGTTATATTATTTAGAATAAGAATCTTATACCTACTGATAACTGGACCTTTATATTGGTTACCTCTTACTAATAAGGTTCCTTTATTATAGTAAATATTTGGTCATATTATTATTAAAAACTCATGATTAAATTTTAAATGTTATTAATGTAGTATTACTTATAAATAATAAGCTACAAAAATAAATTTAATTTTAATTTTTGAATGTATGGGGAAATCCTTAATGTCTTTTTTACATTGAATATTTTATTTTATATTTTTATTATCATATTATAAAGATTATGAATCTTAAAAATTTTTCTTCACATTATATACTTATCAGTCATAAAACAAGAATATTTCATTACCACTTTGATTCCTCAGACATCAACCATATAATCATCTACTAAATATACCATGATCTAAAGATTTTAATTTAAAGTTTTGAAAAATATATATATTATTTAGAGAAATATTTGAAGATGAATTAACTGTTATAAACCATTTAGATAAATTAATAATTATTATTGAGGATAATAATTATATAATGGTTATAGTTATATATATATATTATTGAATTAAAATTTAATTATTTAAATTTTTATAGGTGTAGTAGCCAAATAGCCTGCTATTTCTGGTGGATGAGAATTTAGTATATATTGTTTTTAGATTATCTACCGAAAATACACTAGCAGGACCAACACTTAATCATAGCGTCTTGTATTGATTTTTTGAGTTTGATCATGTTTAATATCATATTATATTTTTTTGTTGTATTATATTTTATGTATTTTGTAATTGCTTATTATCTAGTATATTTTTATAGTTGTATATTAATAATCTTGCGCAATGTGGCAAAATGAGAAACCTGTAAACTGGTATTTTTATACTGCTCATTAAGACAAATAAATCTAATAGCTACTTCCAAGTAAAATATCTATTTTTTGTCCAATTAAGTCCTTTTATTTTTTTGTCTGCATACATAGGTTAGATTTTAAATTTTCAACAGCCTTTGAAAGACCAAGAACAGACAGAACCCTTATAAAGGTTCATTTTACTCAAGTGCCTTGAATTGTGGTTTCTTCATTACTAATTTTTAGAGTTTAAATCAGCATAGTTCCATTTATTTCACATTGAGACCCTACAAAGGGAGTTACTGACACAGTATTTGTTTCATTTTCAGACAAAATAGGGATTTCTAACTTATTTAAATAAATTTTTTTGTTTACAAAAGGAATTTTGGGAACAAGTGTCAATATATGCTCTAACTGGAAAAGAACCTTTTATTATTTTTTTAAAGCAGAGTCTTGTTGGCAAACCAAAAGGGATATATTACTCTGCAAATCATTTAACAGCACATTACCACTTTGTACTCTTTCCTATCTTCCCCTTTTTCTTTACATTATTAATTTTTTTTTAGATTATTAGAAGATATTAGACTTTTGGGACACACATACAAATTACATGGTCTTCCTTATTACAATTTTTTAGGTGTGAAATTTCAAAACTTTGTAACTTTTTCAGGCTTATTTTCCTTCTGCACATATCGTACATACAAATTTAATTGCACCTGCATCTTTCGTACCCGGGCAGATTGTGTTTTATAAACTTCACAAAGCTTGAGGGATGTTCCTCGGAACAAAATTTACACTAAATGTATAATGAAATACATCTGCTCTTGGAAACCCCTCCCTCACTTAATTTTTCCATTTCTTTCTTTTTATTGTTTAAAATTTTCTCTCATAGGGACATTATTATACTTTTATTTTTATTATTTACAAACTTATTGATCTGCTTTATTAGTCTTAAAACCAGATTTATATAAAGTCAAAATTGTAGGAAATGTATCTCTTATTTCTTATATTTTGGATACAGTTTTATTAAAGTTTTTGTTGAAACTTCACACTCTTGGGGAGTTTTTCTAAGATGAGAGGACAAATTATTCAGATTGCTTTTCTTTATAAATCTAATTTATTATTTGAAATCTGTCTAATAAAATTCTACTTCCCTATAAAATTGAAATAATCATCATCATGAAATCCTTCAATATTTATTTTTAATTAAATTTCATTTGCAAAGATCATGGATTTATTTCTTCCTGATTTTTATAATTATTCCATAAAATAGCTAATGCTGTATCATAATTAGCATCAATAATCTGTAATGATTCAATTAATTTTAAGGCAGGACCTTGCACATACTTAAGGAGATAAGACAATTTGTCCACATTGGACAATTCTTCCTTATTCCCTATTAAAGAATTAAATTTATCCAAAAAAGATGGAAAACTAGTTTTATCACCTGCAAAAGTAGGAATTTCTAAAGTAGATAATCTAGCCCTATATCTATTATTATCAGCATAAGGCATACTATTATTTCTAATTGTGTCAATAAAATTCTCATTATCTTTCATCTCCTTTAAAGTTATATACTGGTTATACTGAACCTTAACTTCATCAATATTTATTTATAACTATTTATATACACCTTCTTGGTAATGGCAAGTCGATAGATCTCTTGCTTCTTTTCCCATATCTTTTATCCTCCATCATGTAGCATTATTTCCTCGTGCCCAAAGAAAGAATTTTCCGTTTTGTATCTCATAATATTTTGTATGAGATTTTCATATTCTAATTTTGAAGGCTCTTTTATGGCTTTAAATTCATTTATTAACCTAGTTATGACACCCTTTCTAGCTGACTTTTTTCTCTTTAGAGATTTTATTGAATTTTGAAATTCTTCCATTTTAAATTTTAAGAGAATGATAAATTATTTCACTTATTAATAGGGCAGAAATTATTAATTTAAAATAATTAATTTAAATTGTCACTAAGACCTTTAATTAGCAAGGTAGGGCTTAATGAGTATACATCAAACTCTAAATTACTAAGGTTAGGTCCTCTAAATTGGGGCTAAATTAGGGCTCAATGGGCCTATCTTATTCACAAACCTATATAGGTAGGCCTAGTTTATACACTATGCTTTGTTTGTAATTTATTTACATATATATCCAAAAACATTTAAGATATATATACTTAACATTAAAGACATAAATACTCGTCCAAAGACAGAATTTATGCTAGAGAAAAAAATTATGAACCTAATATTTAACGCAAACGCTCGTCCAAGGACAGAGTTTACTAATTTAACAAGTGTTTCAAATATGACTTCAATAAATTTTCCATCAAACACATAAAATGGGTTATTTACAGATATCAAACTTAATATAGCCACATAAAAATGCTCGCCCAAGGACCGAATTTTTATGCTTCATATAAGTTTATTATCTTAGGCCCAGTTACTGCGAAGTCTATTGATATGAAAACAAACCATTGGCATGGGCCACTAAATTTAATTATATTATGCGTCCGCTAAATTTAATTTATTTTATTTAATTTAATTCTAAATTTAATTTTAAATAGAGCACTGAAGTATTAATCAGCTTTGTCGGCATAGGCAAAGTATACACATTCTATTCCAGGTACTAGCCTACGCCATTGTTATTTAATCATAAGATGCGCAGACCAGAATGCGCATTAATTTTATCACTATTAAATATATTTTGATTTATTATAAAAAATATTATTTATAAATATATTATATATAATATATTTATACACGAATTATTATCTTAATTTAAATAATATTTACACAATGCTAAGTCTTACTTCAAATATAATTATAAATATCTGTCTGCGCAAGAATTAACGCACCACGTGACATTACGTCATCGGCCCATGCGCAAGAATATTTAATTCTATAATTATGTACACATTTTTTTTTTTATTTTTTTTTTATTTAAAATTATAATGAGATAAATATTTATTTATCTAAAGGTCCTTAATTACCCAATGCACCATGATGAAGAAATTAAAATATAAGTTTAAGTTAATTTGTAATTTGAGAATGTTCAGATATAGTTTTCTTTTTTAATTTGAAACTACTATTTAGGGTTAACTTTTACCAATTAGTTCCCGGGTCTGGGCACCATTTATTACTTTTTTAGGCCCAAAAATTAACTTTATAAATGTATAGAGTAACTTCAGGGTCCACTGCAACTTTAAATTCAATTCCTATTAAACTAGAAATTAAATTATGACACCTATATTCTCAAAATCTAGATTATTCTAGATCGACCTGTAAGTTCCATAGGAACTGTAAGATCCATAGGAGTAGGTTACAGCTTAGTAATAATAACTATATTTATTTAGGGAACTTAAATTTAAGGACACCAAACAAATTAGTGAAATGTTATAAAAGAAAGTAAGAGAATAGGAGCTTACCGTAATTCTATATACATCTGGATAAATCCTAAGGTGATGTTTGATGAGTAAATATTGACACATAAGAAATTGGAACGTTCTTCACCGTGCACGGGCTGGCTAGAATTAATACAACCTTCTTCTATGAACTTTGGAATCAGAAGCCCCTCAATAATTATGCATGGCCACCTACGTTCTTCTCATATGACGTCATCAAACCTCGGGATTATAAAAATTGCGTCATGAGTGGTATGCCTTCTTTTATCCTTCTCCCCCGCTCCCTCATCTCCCTTTTCTCCATAACAAATCACCAACTACTTTGGTGTCCAAATTTTCAATAACTATTGACTGATCCCACTTTTGTATTTTGGCTCACTCTTTTTCGCCATATAATGCCACGCTTAGCTTGTTTCTTTAATAATAAAATTCCAGTGCAAGAATTAATTAATTATAAACAAGCTTGTGTGAGTGAACTACAATTAGAATTAGGAAAGATTAAAACCAGTATCACCATCTTTATGAAAGTAATTGAGGGAACGTATGATGTTTGTGAGGTGAAGAGATCGTTAAATGCTTCCAATTACTAGGAATTTAAAAAAGCTGCTGCGCATGAAGTGTGTGACATAATAATATCTCGGTCTAAGGAGAGGTTTTCGTCTAGTGATCATCTAGTATCAGCTGCCACTTTTCGGCGTGAGCACTTTAACAATCTTTATACGAACTCTTTCCCACAGTTGCAATTTAAAAGACCGTAACCTGTTTATCCATTTTTTAAACTACTGAGACACAAATCTGAACTTGAAGTTATATATTCTAGTAAAGATTTTTAACTCGGAAAGGAGCTCTTGATTCTTTTTTAAGTACATTATGGAAAACGTGAAATGGATCAGATTTTTGAAGAAATATTAAAGTTTTGCTTAAAATCATTTACTATCTAATCCAATGGCATCAGTAGTATCCAGTGCATGAGACGGAGTTGCAAATGTTGCTTTGCAACTTTGCAAAATTGCCGATTGCCAGCGGCGCGTACATATGATCGTACGTACATATCGATTATTCATTACGTATATGAGTGTATTTATATCGATATAATATATTATATATATATATATATATATTATTATATATATATATATATATATATATATTATTTATATATTATTTCCCTCCCTTTTTTACCCCACCCCCCTTTTGAGAAACATACACTTGTGCGCACATACGAGCGTTCGTTCATGACGCAGTCATCAACGTACGTGAGTTGTTATTTACACGTCTACACAGTTACACATACACATTTCCCCTTCCCCCCCTTTTTCTTTCGCTAATCCTGCCCCCCCTTTGTTCTTTGTTGCTATGGTTACTTGTTTTACCCTACCCCCTTTCGCTTCCTTCTTCTCCGCGTCATCTCTTCACACACACACACACCCGCGTTTGCGCGCGCGCCGCGATCGTAGGTATTGCTCGGGAGGATTCGCACCACACCACCGCTCCTTTCGGTCCGCCGCCCCCGGCTCCACCTTTCGCTTCGTTCGTTCGCTCCGATTTCGCTTTCGTCATCGCTTGCATTTGCCTTGTCACGTCAGATTTGCTCGTCATTGAGAGGAGTGGGAGTTTTTCTACCTCTACTCCCCCTTATCCCCCCCTCTCCCTCTCTCTCACGTGAAAGCATCAACAAGAGTAAATTTGGAAGAGGCCAACACGAACCTCTTCCTCACGGCGTCTTCATGCCACTTGGCCAACCATCCAAGCCTTATTCGGTCTGGCTAAAGACGCCTGAAGGCTTATAGAACAAAGATTATTTATATACAAATCTTTGACTTGTAATATCATAATATATAGTAGTTAGGTTAGAGATAATGAAATTTTAAGGTAACTAGTAATAAAAAAATAATAATGTATTTGGAATCAGAAATACTTACCGTATTTATTATTTTATTATTTATTTATTTTTTTTCATATATAATAGATTATCTGATTGAGTGAGCCAAATCCATAAATATTACCTAATCACACCTTTGCAATTAATTACATAAATTATTTATTTAAGCTTAAAAGAGCATATTGAAAACAGTAGTGAGTAGCTTATATTTTAGATTTTTTGCTATAACATAGCATAAGTTTAGTAAAAATACAATAAAACATATTGTAACTTTGAATTAATCATGGACTTATTATGTTGCTTGCCAACACCTTGATCTTCGTATTGAAGGATAATTGCCGATATCTCTCGTTTTGATAGTGTATCCAGTATCAGATAAGATTAGTCATATTCATATTTACTTCGCGTTTAATTTAGCCTTGGAAGAAAGGTAATTAAACGATTCTGTGACTGTTTCCACACCGCAGATAGGGGCTTGCCTCAGGGTCCAAATTGAGGACTGGGGATTGTTTTAAAATGGCAAGAAATAAATTTATTTGTATATATATATATATTATATTAATTACTTATATATATTATTATATAATATGTAATAATGTATATATATATATATATATATATATAGTATAAGGTACTACTACTACCACGACGAATGCCTACTACTACTATTAAATACTAATACGCCTACGATTACAGAAGCAAGTACTACGACTACGACTACAGAAGCAACTACAAATATTACAACTATTATCATTATTATTATTATTATTATTATTATTATTATTATTATTATTATTATTATTATTATATTATTATTATTATTATACATAATTATTTTTTTTATTTTAACTTAAAGAATACCTATCCAACTATATCATTCTTATTATTATTGTATGTTGTGAAAGAACAGAAACAACGACAACAACAACAACAACAAAACAACGCCATTCACAATCATTCTTATTATTATTATTAAAAAATGCCTCATCAACAACAACGCAAGAAACAACGGCAGCAACAACAACAACAGCAACATCAACAACAACAACAACATTGCATTTTTATTATTATTATTATATTATTAAAAATGCCTCATTAACAACAAAATCTACAACAACAACGGAAAGAAACAACGACAAACAACAAAACAATAACAAAGCAAAGCGATTCACAATTCAAATGTACCCCCTGCGAGAAGAGAGAGAGAGAGAGAGAGATAGGTATTACTATTGCTACTACTATTATAGATGCTATTTTTACCATTTTCTCAATTTCTTTTTACTTAAAAACTTCTACATCTGAAGTACAATGAAATTTAGAGTTAATGCCAACAGAATCAGCAATAATAACAGAAACACACAGCAAACGCAAGAATAACACACAACCAACAGCAACAAAGCAGACACAGCATCAACACGCAGAAACATTCAACCACAAAAACACAACAAACAATGCCAATCCAGCCATTCACAATGAAATATGTATGAACATATTACAACATTTTCTTATAATAAAATTAAAGCATTCATTTAAATTTTTGCTAGGGCTTAAAACAGTAAAACAGTAAATCATAGCGCAAGCTGCCCAGGAGGACACCATCAATTCATTGCCTTTAAACTGCTGTTATGCTTTATATCGTATTTTAACATGTGATGAGACTATTTTTATTAAAAACGTATACTTTACAAGACTGAAAACAGTAAAACAGTAAATCAATAGCACAAATGCCTAGCAACAATGGGGAATAATAGGTTCTTGCTTTACTGCTTTACCGTATTTTTACATTTATATTATTCACTCATGTTAACTAAAATTATTTCAAAGTTTTTAAAAATAATTTGATTTGTTTTATTATTATTATTATTATTATTATTATTATTATTATTATTATTATTATTATTATTATTATTTAAAAGTTGAAAACATCCGTTGTAAATAGAAATCAAATTATTATTATTACTTTACAACAGCTCGTAAAAACAAACGTTCAGCCTTACTTGTGATTGGAGGGTGTAAACCTTATCTCAATTTTCCCCTTTCCAGTGATTGGTCGAAAATTATATATAGCCTTGTGAGTCTAAACTCGTTTTAAACCATAGTCGCTTTAGCTGTCGAGCTGTGAACAATTTCTTTGCTCTATCTTAAAAAAGTGCTCCATTTCCAGTAAGTAAGCATTATGGTTCGTCTTAACAGGTATACCTCTATACAAGACATCATACAGTGGGAAGTTAAAATCCCAGGATGTGGAGTTGCAATCTTATATAAAAGAAACCCTAATGGAACTGAATTTTTCACGTGTGTTAGTAATTCATCATATTACAACACCAGACGTGTTTTCATGAGCGCCGATGAATTACTGTGTATATGTAAACACACAGAGGATGGGCTTACTGAATACTTTAACCCTAAAACGGTTTTAAACTGCTCGAAAACAGTTATTAGCCAGAGCAAAGGAGCAAAGGACAAGCAGCTTACTCTATCCTTTTCTAAACATGTAAACACCATCGGAGTGGAAGTTAGACTATGGGAGAGGCGTAACGGCTTAGAAGTATTTGAACGTACTCCGCATGGATTCTACATCTCAAGAATACAACAGTTGAAATATATGTCAGAGGTGAGCAGGCGGGTGATAATGCATATAAAGAGAGCGCGTGTGTTATCTAACTACGTGACAGTCGTCCATTATATGTTGTACCAGAAATACTACGCGTTCAAGAAAATGCTGGTTGATGATTCTGAAGCTGTTATTAAACGATTCCTAAACACTATAGATGTACAGAAGTTCAATATATCTACTAGAAAAACGATGCAAAGAAAGCTATTTATGTTAATGATCCGAGGTCAAACATTATCTATGAATATCTGAAGAGGGAGGCTTTTTACATGTGCTATCGGATGGTAATTGACGAGACAGCGAAAGCTACGTGAATAGACAACGATAAAATGACTGGCATATTTGTAAAGATTTAGAGAGTATTAGTCTGCAGTCTTTGTGAAGTTCCTATGAATGTCTTTAGCAATGTTATATATTCCCTTGTAAATATATTTAATATTACTGTAAATGTATTTAATGTTAAAATATTTATTATTCCTGTAAATATATTTAATGTTAAAATATGTAATTGTGATTATTCAAATTTCTAATTATGTAATAAAGGAACATAAAATCAAAAGTTTCTAATTCACATATATAAATATATTCGTATATACATATATATATATATATATGATATATATAATATATATATATATATATATATATATATATTATATATATATATAATATTATATATATATATATACTCGCACGCTAGCTTCAGAAGTTGCATTGTACTTCGAGCACTCTAGGAGCATGGATGTGAGTAAATTCATGTTCTACAGGCTGCGGTGAAACCTTTCTGCTATTACCATCTTAAAGCATGGTGAAATTTTATGAGCATAACCCCTGTTGAAGAAAATGATCTGGTGTACAGCGTATACCAGGAGAAAGTTTATTATGAAATATAACGGATGTAGTAGATTCCACGAAGGTATACGATGTTAAGTCACTTGGAAAATGTACAGGTCATAAAAGTTATAGTTTTCTGGATATATGTTTACACAAATTAAGCTAGGATATAGCTGAAACGTTACGGTGATATTTACACATCATTAAATATATCTTTTTTCATTACGCAGAACATTTTTCATCAAAAGCAAGCATATGAAGACTGTTTCAATACCCAGTATCTGATTCTGTTTGGACATAGAAGAGATTTGAGCCCAGGTTAATGTTTTAGGTTCGCAGATGTTCCCCTTAGCATATAAGAGTATATAATATATATATATATATTATATTATCTTATATATATATATATATATACTATATATATATGATATATATATATATATATATATATATAAAAATATATTTTATAGCTTGTGTGTGTGTGTGCGTGTATCGTTTGTATCTTTCTTGCATGAAGTATTTGTCAAGTATTTATATATTATATATATATATATATATATATATATATCATTATATAATATATATATATATATATATATATATATATTATTATATATATATATAGATATATTTATATAAATGTATATATATATTATTTCTTTTTTTTATATTTATATAAGAACTTCGAATTGCTAGTGAAGAATTAAATTTGCACAAGAACTCTTTCTAAATGAACTCCCTACGCAAGTGCAAATGAGTCTCTATACATTAGCACAAGATAATGATATCAACAAACTGGTTCTTGTAGTTGATGATCTCTTTAAGAACTTCGTCCACAAAAACTATCAGTCAACGCCCCACTATGGGAGGGAACCTCCATATTGGGGGAATGTGAACCAACTGACTCAAGAAGAAGTGTATCCAAACCAAAATCCACGCTCACGACAACTCTCACATGAGCGTAAAAATACAACCGATGAAGCAGCTGAGACTCAAATGAAAATCTTGACTCAACTACAAGCCATTTTAACCACTGACAAAGCAGTGGCGGAGTCACTCAGCCAGCTAGCTCAAAAGCCACCATCAGAAGATAGGCATCAGAATTCAAGGAAGGGGCGGAGTCAAGCACGAAGGAGATTTGAAAATGCTGCCTCACATCCAAATGATGCCTCCAACGAGTTATGTTTTTACCATAGAAAGCATCTTCATATGGCCTATAAATGTGAGTCATCGGAATGCCCACTCTATACTCTATTATATCCACTCGAAGGGGGGGGGGGCAACTGCCAATCCCCACCATACAAACGCTACAAGCCAGGAAAACTATCAAACAGGTCATCACCCCAACTTGATGACCAAGTCGCATTGATAACTAAAGGTAAAACAGTATCTTTCAATAATAATATTCAAGTGATCAACTTTAAAACGATGAAAATTACTATGGCATAACTGTAAATAAAAATAATAAAAATAATTATAAATAATAATAATAATAATAATAATAATAATAATAATAATAATAATAATAATAATAATAAAGTAAATTTAAATCATACTAACAATAGAAAAATCAGTATTAATGATGAGAATCATAATGACTTAAATATAAAGAGAGATTCTTATGAAAATGCATGTATAAATAACTATAAAAAGATGGATAGTACTTGTCAAATAAACGAAAGTGAAATGAAAATGAAATACAAAAATAAATTGCCATAGCCAAAGGTATTTAAAAAAATAAAAAATAAAAGATGATAGTAGTCCTGTTTTGAATATTTCTAATTATAATAAGCATGATGGTTATATATTTTTTGATAATTATTTGAGTAATAAATACGAATGTGATCTGTGTATTGAAACGGAGAGCTCAGACAGCGGAGCTTTCGGAGAGACGGTAGACGCTTGTTTAAACTCTAATTTGAGCGGAGCATATGTCTCCGCCGTTCAAGAAAGGACGGCGGCTACCCCCCTCTCTGAAGGTGATGTATCTGGCTCTAAGCTTTATAAGGTCTTAAATAGAATAGATAATAAAGTATATACAATCGATTCTGGCTCCAAACTGGACTTGATCCAGGCTAGCCCTATTCATAGGCAAAAACAGTCTATTGGTCACATTTTAGCGGCCAATGATTCAAAAATAAATGTTTAGGATTTTATAAATGTGAAATTAGATATAGGATTGAAAAAAATTTATACACACAAATTTTATGTAGCCGATGTAAAGCTAAATATAATAGGTATCACTTTTCTAAAATAATTTGGATTTGGTATTAAATTTGAAAAAGATTTATTAATAGATCCAATTACAAACAATACAATAGTTTTAAGGCCAGATCACCTCGTAAAAACAATAAAGGTAAATGCACTTTCCCAAGATCTTTTGCATGCTTCTCCTGAAACTCGACCTTCTTTGCCTTTTAGCTCACTTTTTCCTTTAAATGACATTTTATTTAAATATAAAGGTTTATTTTTAAATTCATATTTAAAAGAGA
>JABUQX010113886.1:0-25780 GCA_015478945.1 Trachelipus rathkii
AGAGAGAGAGAGATATATATGGAAGAGTTCTACTCCTCAGCCTTTCAATAACCAATTCCTTATTTCTGACATTTGGAGATATAGGAACCCTTCCAGACTTTGCCCGTCGTCATTGGCGAGTGTCAATCTCCGGATCTTGTTGGGCCTTCTCCATTCCTATCCCGATTTATCAGCCTAACAATCATTGTGTCAGGATCCTCGACCAACATCTCCCTAGTTACGCTCTATGATAGATCTGGATTATAAAAGGAAATTTAAAATTACTTGTGACATGATTATACCTGTATAAATCTCTCATCATGTACCCGGAGTAACTTACTAGAACCACCTTCCTCTTCAAAGTGCGTCTGAACACGGCTATACTAGGAACTGTCATTTGGAACCTTGACACTCCCTTTCAAAAACCCTGCCAAGCTCGCGAATTCCGTATACCGAAAGTTGCATCTCCTGGTGCTCGACTCGAACCCAATCCAAGAGATCACTACAGTCTAGTCTATAAGGAGAGATGGATAGGATCTACTCTGTTGTGGCGCCTGTAACACTCTCCATAACTCCCCGTGAATCCCTGTATCTCTTTTAATGGCTTGGTAATCCAATGGCAACTGTAAAAAGGTCCATTTTCTTGTTTGCTGTCCTAATACGCCTCATTTTCTTCCTGACTCTCTGAAGGCATACATAAAATTCTACCAGTGTTTTGCCCTATTTCATCCTCTGTTGTCACTCCAGCCCTGTATTCATTGTGTGCAATGGACTTCGCCTTTTCATTTTCAAATACCGCCTGAGGTAATCTGTGGTCATCGCCCTACTTTAAAATGTGCATAGTGGGACCCCTCATCAGTTCCTCTGACCCAACATCATATGCTACTTCCCACCAGCATAATTATTTAACACCGAGTCGAATGGCCTTCATACATCTTTCACCTACGTTTCCTTTCGCAAGGGACCGACTCTGCCGAAATAATCCTCTTTTTGACCTTAACTCCTACCTCTGCATGAGGGAGCCCAGTATTGCGATGTCTTCCCTTCATTTGCGCTTTCCATAGAGATCGGCCTAACACTTTCCCACCTTGTGATGTTTGAGTTAGCAATTCTCGCTGTGTCATACCAGTTTCTGCTGTTTTGTGTTATCTATATATTATTAAGCCACCCTGGGTAACCAATGATTCCACCCCCTGGTCTGTTGTCCACACAGTGTTCTTCACGGAACATCTGCAAACGATACGCGTTTGTGCGACTTCCTTACTGCCCCATTGTGAAGATGGTGTTTATAAAGGACTACTGAATAGGTATCTACTGTTCTTATACCCCCTTTTGAGCAATGTCCCAGAACAACTGTTACTTTTGGTGAATTACAACACCCATTATCTTAACACCCTGGTATGGGGCTCAAAATTTGCGTGAACAGTCTGATCCCAATGCGCCCGTGACCTTCTGCGAGCTTGTTCCTTATGGTTGACTGAGAACCCACGTGTTGCCTGCAATGTCCCAAGCACATAGCAGCAACATTCTCTCTCCTGTTTTGGCTGATGTAGCCACACCCCTTCAATTGCTACCAAACTCGAAGGATAGCACTGTGGATTTTTCGAAACGGGGAAATATACCAGCTATGGACTTACCCTATGTATCTGACAACGATGGACTGTTCCCCTGCACTACGCTCCCCTGGAGTAACATAGTATATGACTTTGGATGCAATACATACCCTTGCCATCCTAAGTCTGTATATTTTCCTTGTCCATGTGGTGCCAATGTTTGCGGTGTATTACACGCAAATCCCTGACCCAACTTCTGTCTTAAACACCTACTTCACTCGCACACAACTTGGTAAGTCCTCAGGCTCTTTTAACAGTATAACCGCATCGCTTAGATGACATAACGAACTCCTCTTTAATACTATAAATATCTTTAAAGACACATCCGGATTAAAGAGATTTGTTTTTTGTTCTTTACAAACCCTTCTTTCTTCAAATTCTTAGCACTGAGATTTCTTTCCTGCTAACTGATCATCTATTCCTGGGCCTGCGTTTTCAAAAGTTTATTTGATCAAAACGGTAGACACAGAAAGCAAATACTTCTTTAAAACGTCACGTTATTCAGAACGGCATACGCTTTGGAAGAGTGCTCCTACCCTTTGATAAAGCTGATCCCAATTTTTCAAACGCGCCCTTAGTGACTTTCGACCCCCTTCAGCGAATCTTCCGCACCTGATTTATCAAGCTTCAGCTAGCTAATCTACAGATTAACCTGGACATTCAAATTCCTGTGCTGGCAACTTAGTTGATACCATACTAATCTCCGGCTTGTGCCTTAAATATTCAGATCCTCGTACGACTTTTATATACAACAACGCCCACCTCCGCGTCTGAGCCAGTCACAAAATCTGATCTCTTTAAGCTTTTCGGTCCTCAAACTCAACCTTGCAACTTGTCAAAAACTCGGGTCTGATCTCTGGCCCCAAACGCTCTCCCTGGAAATATGACAATACACCAAGCTACTTAATTTTCCGGGCTCCTCCTAATAGTACTTAAAATAAATAAATCAACAGTGACGCCAATAAATTTAAATAGCAACTCGGAATTAAATAATAATAATAATCATATAATAATAAAATAAAAATAAACATAAATAATAATAATAATAATAATATAATAATAAAATAATCATAATACTAATAATAATATACGCGTCAAGGGTTATTAAATAAACGCATATAATCCTATTTACAATATACTTTCGCGACATTCGTATTCCACAGTACACTAATAATATCATAAAAGAAAAATGTTACCCCTTGTCAACTAATAAATAATAATAATAAACTAGATAATAATAATTAAAATACTATAATAATTAATAAAGAAAATAATGAATAATAATATAATAATAATCCAATTTGCATAAAAAATAGTAATACATAATAATATAACTAATAATAAATATACTGATTTCAACCTATTCTCTCGTCACAATTTTACACCGACTACAATGTATGTGCGTTTCCTGTATCATCAAATGCCGGCCTCGTCATATGCTCAGAAAAATCTTCATTATCACTTTGTACGTTTTTAAACTGGTATTTATCAATACCGCTCCACACACACACGTACACACTAACACACACACCCTACACCATACCAATATACATGACATAATCACTATTTATCGAAAAAGTGGGTATGAAAAAAGCAGAGTTCATTCGAAATTTAATATACCTATTATATATACCGTAACTTATACAATCAATATAGTATATCATAATATAATACACATTCTTATACTAATTCCTCCTTTAAATCCTTTTAACTATTCCTTCAATATTATATTCAGTTCAATTTTATTACCCACTTTTAAGTTAATTTGCATGCACCCAATAGCAAAACATACCAATTTTCACTGTCCTTATAAACCAAAAAGATCCCCTATATTTCAAATTTAAAAATATTCTTTAGCCTAATTCTCGTATTCTTCACAATATTCCCCTAGTATTAATCCGTATCCAAATATCCACAACTATTTAACTCTTAACACTGAACATCCTATTTAACAAACTTATAAACGTCTATTATTCGTCATATTTCCCAAAACAGTCAAATCATGAAAATCTATTCCTACTTTCGATTTAACCTATGATGAAACATTGCTTTATTTCTACTATATCATACCAATTTTTGGGAGAATTATCCTTTATAAGCTGAATCAGCACGCTCGTCAACCAAAGTCTTGAAACTGATAATAAAGCCGCAGTAACAGATCACCTATAAAGTTGGAAAATTCACGATTTGCAATAATCCTTACCACTCAGGAATATTACTTAGTTTACCAGGAACTTCTTCTTAAGGAACAACAACATTAGTTCTTTTTCCGTTTACCTGAAACATTGTCTGCTTCGTAAAATAAATTAGAAGGTTTATCAAAATAGATGCATGAGTCACCCAGACTCAATGACAATATATATATATATATACTTATATATATATATATATATATAATATAATATATTATATAGTACTTAGTATTATATATATATATATAATAATAACTGATAAAATTTATCTAAGTATATATTGATATAATATATATATACCGGCGTATATATATAGTATATACTATATAAATAATATAGTGACTATATACTATATATATATTACTATACTATATGTATATATATATAATACTATTATATTATATAGACCTATATTATATATAATATATATATATATACATAGTAATTAATATAATATTATATTATATATAATTATATATATATATAGTATATATATATAATTTATAATAGTAGGTGTGTGTATTGTTGAACAACTAATTTTCCTAACTACTACCCTATCTACAACCACTAGTTTCTTTTTATAATTAATATTAGCTTTTATTTTGCTTTCTCAGCTAATCTTTATAAGATAATCAAGCAAGCTCATAGCCCGTGCAATATAAGAGGTTAGTTTTACAATTAACACTCTGTTATCAATAATTCTTCTATTTTCATAACCTGCACTAGGGAAGAAAGTAAAAAGGACAAGTAGTTGAGTCAACATGAACGAAAAGAAACTAATTGATAATATTATCGAATACTTTCGAAGACGAGATACTTTTTCTTCTATCTTTCTTCCGCCTTGTCCCTTGTTGAATTTTCCCTTTTTTGATATGTAGTATCTCTCTTTCATCTCTTTTGCGTTGACTACTTTTCGGCCCTAAACTCCTATACATACGAAAAATCAGATTATGAAGAGTTACTGCAACTATATTAGTATATATAATATACTATACTAGCTATAATATATTAAACTAATAGATCATAAATTACTATAAATTATATATATATAACGTAAGGCTTATATATATATATATGATAACCTACTATATTATATGTTACCAGATCTATTTTAATCAGCATAAAGTTAACTAGAATCTATAGGAAACCCGTGCTTGTAACACACATGCAACATTTTGTATTCCACACGGTTCCTCGATCCGTGAGTGGTGATAGAAATATTAAATATTGTTTCAACACTATGATAAACCTTATAGCATATATATGGATATAGTATAGTATATATATATATCGATATATATATACACTATTTATACTAATATATACTATACCCTGCTACTATACTAGATACTATGCACCTACCTATATTTAGTGACATATTGATATATACATTACTATACTATTATATTATATATATGTATATATATATCAATATACATAAATCATATATATATAATATCATATAACTATAATTATTAACAGCCTATTTATATAATATATATAACTATATATACCTATTAGATATATAAGCTATATTATATTAAAGGCTACTATCACTATATAATACTATAATATATATATATATACTTTATAACCCTAACCATATATATATATATAGTATATAAATAATATATATTAATTTACTATATAATTTTATATATATATATATATATATATAATACTATCTCATATATATATATACCTCATAGTAATACCAATATTACTTATATATATATATAGTCCTATATATACTATACTATAGTATAGTAATATAACTATAATATATATATACATATTATATACACACTATCATATTTATACTATACTATTATATATATATATCATTATGCTATAACATATATATATATTATCTATATATTCTATAATATATATATACATATATAACTCATATATTACTATATATACTATACCCATATATACCCCTCTTATATATATATAAATATATATATATATAATATATATATTATACTTCTACTATATATTATTAATATAAATATAATCATATATATATTATCATATTTTATATATAATATATATATATAACTATATATAGTACCTACACCTATATACAACCCGATATACAATATAATATAGATAATAGTATAAATATATACTTAAAAGTTTTGATAAAGCAATAGGGCATTAAGAGTAGGCTTTGGAATTTGAAGCCTCTATAACTTTTTTCAGGGTTATCTTTAGTCGCAGTTTTCCATAAACGTTTCTGTTTCCTTTAAACATCTTTTAACAAATTTGCATGTAAAGTTTATATGAAAAACGCGAAAGAGCGTTGGAATAATAACGGCACGAACAGAGAGCGTGTTTCTAGAGCTCTTACGATCAAACAAACCCGAGAGTGTACATGTAATAGATGAGATAATACCGTTACGTCTGGTGCTATATATATATATAGTATATATATAATCGCTGCTAGATACCCTATAGCCATAGTCATACATCTAGCCCCCCTATAGCTCCGTACCGTACTCATATACTATAGTATATGTACTCATTTATAATATATACCCCATATATAAAATACATTACTCACTAATATTATAATATATACTGGTAGCCGTTGATATTATCGAGTTAGGAATCAACGATTTCCACCCTGGCAACTGGATTCCATAATATCCCGACCAGTAGGCGTTGTATCACATATGTCTCTGGATGATTAGTGAGAGCTAGGTAAGGTATGTAAGCCCTCTTTGTTGAGCTTACGTTAGGCGTTCTTCTCTAACTGAGCACAAAACCTCCAGTTAGGCATAAGCTCTTCTATTCTACGTCGGTCAAGTTCAAGCAATATGACTACTCCCGGAGTATTATAATAATAACTATAATACTACTATATATAAACCTATCATATATACTACCTACTACTACTCATCACGTATTACTTAACTATTACTCACTAACTATGTATAATACTATATAATATATATACTGATACTAATCACCCCATATGTTTAAATACTATATATTATAAATATATAATATATAATATATATATATATATATATATATATAGTATTATATATAATATATATCTATATCATATTATTATAATATATTATATATATTAGCTTGTGCCCTAATATTTTGTTTTCTTTTTCGTATATATTTTTAGTAATGGTGGGAGAATGGATTAGGGAACATAGACGCAGGCCTCATCGGGAGGGTATGAGACAGAGTGTCTTAGCAGGAGATGCTCTCCAAGCTTTGTGATGGATGAACCAAATGAATTTCATTGTTTCGGTTAGTTAGAAACTAGTACTTGGAGTGGGGTTGTTGATGGCATTTTGAACGGGAGATTGAATCAAGGGCTGTTTTTGGACTATTTGAGAAGTCGGTAGTATAGGCAATGCAGGTGGGTATGTTACAGTAACTCCTCGAGTCTCGCTAGGATTCTGGGGAAGAGTTCTACTGGAATGGAGTTGTGTCGGTGGATTGACACGCGGATGTAGGGGGGGATTCTGCAATTGTAGCATAAGATTGCCTTTGTCTTGTAGAATATTTGTCTTTGAGCTGGTGTATGGCATCTCTCCTGCTTAATTTTTGCATGGTGGCAAACTGAAAAAAAACCTGTTCAAATAGGTAAGACGGGCATTTTAAGGAAGAGGCACTGTGGGGTCCTCCACAGTTTTTGCAGCGTGGTGTGTTTTCACAGGGATTGTGTGTGAATTTCTTCTCCGCCGGCTGGGCATATGTCATGCGGTTCCCTACAGTATTTTCGGGGGTGACCAAACCGTTGGCATTTAAAGCAACGTGTTGGTGGGGGACTAAACGTACGAACACTGTAGCTTGTAAAACCTATTTTCATCTTTGAAGGTGGAAAGGGGTGCTAAAGAATTCAGCAGTAAACGAGGATTTAGAGTGTCATGCAAGTCCCGACCAGGGAGGAATCTGTAAACGTTTGTAACTGAAAATCTCTTCTGCTGGAGATTTCTTAGAATGGCAGCAATATCTTCGTTTTTCTGTTCTAAAAAATAAATAGTGCCTTTTGATGTGTTCCTTATTTCATCAGGAGTGGAATTAAGAGGGATGTTTCCGAGAGACGTTAAGGATGAAAAGACGGAACTTTGATTCCGGGTAGTAGCTTGAACGAGAAGGGACCCATTTCTCATTAACGTGACTGGGGGTCTTCAACTCCCAAAGCTTTTTCAAGCGCATCGCTAAGAATAATGGTTCTTTGCTCAGTAAAAGCTTTGGAGGTGGTTGATCATAATAAGTAATATATCGGGAATAATGTGTCAGCTGGCAGTCCCGGAGGAGGAGCAGCATATGGAGTAAGCAAATGAGAACGACTAGGACACCTTTTAGGGATTGCCCCAACCGTTTGGGTACCTAGGATGTAGAGGGCGTACCAGGCGACGGATCGCTGAGGGTAAGCAGAGGACTTTCAGGTGTAGTAGAAGGAAATATAGCGGAAAGACCTGGTCTAGGAGTAGGAGGGACCGAGGTGGGGTCAGATGGGGAATCCGACAGACTGTGGTAGTATTAGCCTTGGTTTAATAACATATTATCTTGAAGAGCTAGTTCCATAAAAATTAAACCACAAACTTCTTCTCCGCAATAAATGACCAATTATAACAATAAAACAAATGAAACATAAAAGTAAATAACCGGATGGATTGGAAAGGCGTATATTTCCTAAGGAAGAGTAGTCCTTATCCCCATAACAGGTCACAGACCAGAGACTCACACAACTTCCCGAACCCCACTCGGTAGAGTAGGCGGTTGTGGATGTGGCCTCGGAAGATCCTCCTGGAACTCCAAGCAAGTTTCCATCCGTGAACCACACTGAACCTAAATAACTTCAGGTGAAGTCCGAGATTATACACCGAAGTGAAGGACAGCATCCTAGCGGTTAACGTCCCCTACAATTGGTGGCCCGGCCATAGGCGAAAATGACCGGCTTTTAGCCTGTACTCTCATCCACGGGGAAGAAATGTAAAGTGAAGAACCATCTGGGAAGAGTCACCGGATGGCCCAAGGAGCTGTAATAGGAAAAAATGGGAAGACCGCTTTCAGAGAGGGAAAGTATGTACAAAGTACGTAAAAGGACTGGTGGATGGGAATTTTAAAAAAAAACTGCGATGGAAGAGGAAGATTGAAAGATACAGATAATTCGAAAAAAGAGGAGAGAGAGAGAGAGAGAGAGAGAGAGAGAGAGAGAGAGAGAGAGAGAGAAGACTAAAAAATTTCATACGTGACAAATGCATATACTAGTGATGGGGTCGGAGGGATGCACAAAGTCCCCCTAGTATTGGTTCTTGTCATTATGTTATGTTCCAGGTTATTAACCAAGAGTATAACACCATAACAAGAATCAATACACAGTTTGTATAAATATTAAATTATATGATGTATACAATCTCTATATTATATAAGATTGATATAATAGCGATATTTATATTTATATAATATATATATATAATATATATATATATATATTATATATATATATATATTATAATATATATATATATATATATATATATATATATATATATATATTAAATTATATATATATATATATATATTAATTATATAAATATATATATATATATATAACATATTCCTATATATAATATATAAATAGAATTATAATACATGTATAATATATATATATAATAATATAAATATATATATATATAACCATATAATATATACCTAAATATAATATATATATATATATATATATATATTTATATATTATATATATATATACTTATATAAATATATATTACATATTATAATTATATATATATAAATATATATATATATATAATATATATATTAATCCATATTTTATCCAAATAAATTATATTAAAACCATAACTAATTTCAATTATATTGAGATAAACTTAATAAAGAAATGTTTTTATAAAAGGATTAAGTATAGTAAGATTGCTTTATATAAATTTGTAAACAACCATCTGGGCCACCTAATTTGTAACCAACATGACCAGTTCGAAAAAATTATCATGATACACGTTCTTGAAAAGTATACAGTTTCCTATAACTTGTAAGCATAGAAATAGAAATGGTCCCGATCAAAATTAGGCAGTTTTTGCGCAATTTATGAAGAATAGTCAGAATAAGACAAGACCGTTCTCATTTGGCGATTCGGGTCCTATTTTAATAAGCGCATTCAATTGTTATTGTTCATAGTTTTATATGAATCTACGTTGGCAGAATAAAATTAGATTTAAAAATATGTGTGTAAACAGTCACAAAATTAGAAAATTTAGGTAAAATGTTGTTACAATTTTAATTTACTTGAAACAGTTTATTTCTTTCATTTTTTAATAAATTTGGAAGTGTATCCTGAAAAAATGGTGAACATACGAAGTTCGGAGACCTTTATATACTATATATTATATATATATATATATATTATATATATATATATGCATATATATATATATATTATAATATAATATTACTATATATATAATAATTATATTAATAATATATATATATATATATATCTATATATATATATATAATATATATTATATATGATATATATATATATATATATATATATATATATATACTATATTATATATATATATATAATAATTATATATATGAATATTTTTATATATCTATATATAAAGTATATATATAATATACCGTATATATTATATTATATATTATATATATTATTATTATATATATATATATATGATATATATATATATATACTATATAAGATATATATATATATATAATATATATATACTATATATATATATATATTTTGTAAAACTGTATTTTTCCCACCGCTACTCAACTTCTCTCTCTTTTCCTCCTCCTCCTCCTCCTCATCCTGTTTCTTTTTTCTTCTTTTTATGTCTTTTCTTATTTTTTTTCTTCTTCCTCAAAATCGTGTTTTCCTGATCAGCTTCCTTCATTCATTCTTTGGAAGTTCAAAATCGTCTTAATTTCCTGTTATTCTTCTCTCTTTTTAAAAAACATCATCTATTTTTCGTAACATGTTTTTTATTCATTTAAATATTAGGATATTTCTATTCAACATATTTGCAGATAGATTTAATTTTTTTTTTTTTTTTTTTATTTAAGGAAGCATTTTTGATATAGGTTTTTACCATTGCTGATGTAGAAGAAATATTTCTTCTCGTTCTTAATACTTGATTGCCAAATATAATGAAGTATTAACATGGTTTTTTTTCGTATGTATATACATGAAAAAGTATAAATTAAAGTATTAAAAAAGTATTAAAAGTCTATCTATAGATATACTTTTTACCTCTCGTTGTTAATACTTGACCGCCAAGTAATAAAATATTTAATATATTTTCTCCCTCTTAGTGTATAGATAGATAGATATACTTCTGATGTATAGATATACTTCTGATGTATAGATACACTTCTTTTCATTATTGATACTTCTCTTAATACTTTGGCCGCCATTCAGAAGAAAGTCTCAATGAAGAGTGGGTAAAAAAAAATGCCGACCCTGCCATTCTAGACGTGCGGCTTTAAGATCGTGCGGAGCGGCAAAGGCAGAAATAGAACTACAGTAGAATGCCATTTAGAAATGGCGGAGAAGAAGGAGAGGAGATATAAAAAACGAAGAAAATTTGCGAAGTTCAATAAAAGGAATGTATAGTGTAACTGAATATTTTCGTTCGGCGGACCGGAATTAGCCGGAATCAGAAAAAAATTCCGGCCGGAACCGCAAAATTCTAAATTTATAGTGTGGAAATGAAAAAAAAATAATCAGAAAAAAAATTTCCGGTCCGTAATTCCGGCGTGAACCGTATATTTGAACAGGGACATTATCTATAAATGTAAAAATGATTTTCTATATAACTTTCAAATATATAAATCTTATATTATAATACTATAGTGCATTATTTATAGTATGAGTTATATATTATATAACTATATTATCTTATATTATATATTATATATATTCTTATATATATATTATAATATATTATTTTATATATTATATATATTTATATATATTATCTTTATCTTTTTCTTCTCTTATATATATTATACTTATATATCATTACTATTTTGTAAAGTTTTTATTCATCTTCATTGAATTATAATAATAACATCATAGCAAATTGTTTTAAAATGGCAATCATTCGTTTAAAGAATTGTTTCTTATTATAATGTTTCAAAACATATAGTGTAAAATCTGCACAAAAAAAATAAAACTTAGATGTTCCCCAAAAACATTTAATGCCACTTCATAATCATATGGAAATCACTCACGAATAAAGAATATCTAGATTGTCCAAAAATTTGGATATAAAGGGAGAATCGTATTTTCTAGAAACTGTGGACAGCCCCAAAATAACGAAAGTTTGAAGCCGTGAAACAAAGTGGTCTTGAGAAATTTATTTCAAAATAAAATTTTGCCAATATCAATTGACCCCAATTCACAGGCTATTTTCAGAAATATAAATAAATTTTATTGCAATGATTAACTAGCCATTCACAATCACTGGAAGAGCAGGGACTCATAGAACTTGTTGCCTCATCTTCAACCAAAATTACGCTTATTTCTAGTAGAAATAGTTTTTTGGATAGAGAGATGAATGTTTTTCCTTAAACTTCATACAGTAATTGGAGATCTATCAGTATTTCGAGAGTTTTATATATTTTAATTGTCACCCGCCAATCTACCGGGCAGAGCCTATTCTAAGGAGGGGGGTGTTCTGTAGCTCAGTAAGTCAACATGCTAACGTAAATTTTCCCAGATGAGCAGCAGACGCTAGGCTTTAAAGTGGGTGAGATTTAAATTCTAGGAACAAGAAGATGGAAGAATATTCCACAGAACAGAGGTGGCAAAAAAAAGAAAAAAAGAGCAATCGAATAGCCTGGAGTTACCATTATCACACAAAACCTCATGTGTGGCAGACACAGCACCTCATTGTGGCTAATACTAGGGTCGACGTAAAGGTGGTGTGTGCGCGAGTTATAAATTCCTCGACCCTGCGCTTTTGCCGTAACCCCTAAAAAATTAAGAAAAAAAAAAGAAAGGGATTAAAAAAGCAAACAAAAAAAACCCATCCGGCCGCCCCCGCAAAAAGAATAGATGTAGAAAAATAATTTTACGTGTTCATTTTATAAGCCTTTGACCTTTTACTCGACCTTATCCAAAGCCCGGGTGAAACCAGAGCCCAGCCCCCCAGATATGAGGCAGTACTCCATACAAAGGGCGGATGAGGCCTTGTAATAGCTGGAGTAACTGAGAAGAAGAAAAAAGTCTGGCAGTCTAAACAGAACTCAGTTTCTTTGAGACCGCCTAGCAACCCGTTGTGATATGAGTTTTTCACAAGACATTTGTTTTGTTTATGTTTAAGGCCAGGTATGTTTATATTGTCAACAGGAGACGAGAGAACCGTGAAAGAGATAGGAAAGTTAGAAGGTGTCTTTAAAAGGGAGATTTGTAGACAGAAGTATGGTTTTTAAAGAATTGAATTTTTTCACAGGTTGAGTACGACGCAAATCTCAGAATTCTATCCAGATCTGCAAGAATAGAATCTGAAAGATTATGACGAGAGACAATTCTAGAAGTAAAAAGAGGGAGCAGTAATTATATCTGAGCTTTGAATTAGATGATTAGGGTTTCGATCTTTTTCCTCATTCTGGTCATATCTTGAGTGGATAAGTGAGTTTAGGCATTCTGTGCTATTGGTGTTGGATGCATCAAGTATTCATTGACTTCTTGCTAATGCTGTGGATAATAGTTAGTGTAATTAAAGTCTGGCTTTAGATTTAAGATAAGAACATCTGCTGAGGCTAACATCACTTTATTGACTATTTCTAGATAATAGTGTAGATAGAGAGTCGTCTTTCCCAATCTTCAACACTTTATGCGCGATATTTCGATGAGTCGATTTGTAGAATCAGAAATCTTTAGAATTATAGTCAGTGTTCCATCATCTGTAGTTAGTGTTATGCTGTTATCTAATAATCTCAATGGAGGGTAGTCTTTGGATCGATGTCAGGTTGATCTTCTGCTGTTAGTCAACCCGGTGCAAATGCTTTGGATATGTCAAGCGCCATCACGCAAGTCTCCCGTATTTCCTAAGGAAAACCATAAATCAGTAGAATACGGAAATATATCGCATAGACTTCGAGGCGCCGAAAGCCATTATTGGCGATCGAAGAAGGGAATAAGATTCAGATGGTCTAAGAAAATGAAAGTTTGAGAAGGGTTTCAAAATCTAGATAGAACTTACAATGGAGAAGCTATAGATTCGATTAGATAGAAGGTATCAAGAGCGGCTTCCTTTTTTCGGAACATGTTGGACATGTGCGCCCTTCCAACACTGAGGGGAAATGTTAGTATTGAGGCTAGAGAATATAGTTGAAGCGAGGGGAGGGGCGTCAGCACATGAGTACACTTCTCCCTCAAAACTGTAATTTTGGTATTTTAATTTGAATTTAATGTAGTTCTATTATCCTATATTTTGAGTAAACTTTATTTTAATAATAATGTAGGTATGTATGTAATACACTGTGTAATGAATATCTAATACATGCTTCCTTATATTTTCTTGTTAAAAGATGGGCCTATTGGGTTATTAAGAATAAATCCTTTCAAGCAATATATTTTAATTATCAAAGTACATTAGTATTCCGGTTTCCGCGGAATTTTCATAAATTCCCGGCTCGAACCGGAACCTTTGGTAAAAAAATGTCAATATTCTGGCCGGATTCCGGTACCGTCTAGACTTAAAATCTGATGAAATTTGTGAAATATCAAATGTAAAAAAATTGTAAAAAAAACAATCAAAAATAATATTTTTTGATAAAAATTTTCTCTGTTGATGTTTGTGTTTTTTAATTGCGTATGATTCGTTACTGAGTAAATGACAAATCAAATTACTGAATTTTTTTAAAAAAATCTTTTGAGAGGCTTAACTTTTTTTCTAAAGAGATGCCAAAATTTTTGGTTTTTTTGTTTTTTTTTTATATATATTTTTTTTAGAGTCTAATTGGGTGTGATTTTATATAAAATTCATTGTGTTGAAAGATCTTTCTCTCTATTTATTACCTTTCTCTGTTGGAAATTATTTATTACTTTTTGTCATATGTTGTTTCTATCATTAAGATAGTGATATGTAGGAATTTTACATTTTCCATAGTAATTCTTTGATGATAATAAAAAATTAAATGCAACAATTAGAAGCAAGAATATGAATATAATCTTTATTAAATCAAAAAAGCAAAAGTTTTCATATGCGGATAGATGTACATACGGTACGAAATTTATTTTATATTTAAGGTAAACCATGTAAACTTGTTTTATTATATTTATTTTACCTTGTTATGTAGTGTATGTCATGTGTTGTTATGTGGTGTATGCTATGATGATGGCATAAAGTGTTAAAATAACGACTCTATATATGTGATTCAGTACTGTGTGATATATATCTGCTGCTTCTTTAGTATTTTCCTGCACTTTTTATTATAGAATATGTAGGAACATTCTTTATGTCATACCAAATTTGAGATATTTTTACGTATATTTGTATATAGTACCCATTTCTTTGTGTGCTACTAATGTAATTATCTATTTATGACGTTTTGAAATAGTGTTTACTTTTTGACATATGTAGTGAGACGACTAGGGGACACTCATATAGCAAATTTACGCTGAAATAAGTATGTGTTAATATCTTAATTGTCCTGGAAAACTATTTATTCAGTAATTTCATTGTTAATTTTGGTATGTTTTGCTGGTACATAATTGCTGCCTTTGCTTGGGGGTTTGAATAAAGTCAAAGAAATGGGGATAATTGGTCAGAAGTTAATAAGAGTGACTGTGTGTATTCCACTAACTATTAAAAATATTGGAACTTTTAAGCACCACAATATTTGTCGACGCTTTATATAGTTAGAATCAGTCGATCTGAAGTGTAATAGTGAACTGTAATTTACAATGTTTAAATTATTTATGACTAGAGTTCTTCTAGATGGTATATTGATATGAGAACATAAAAGGCCTACATTTACCTTCAAACAGACTTACTAACAAAATATATATTATAATGAGAGTAACCTGGTCTTTATAGTTTAAATTGTCTATTATACTTATATTCTCGCGGGTATTAATACTGCGTATTATGTTATATCTTGACATTGCGTGGTCTCTATTTCTGAATGGAAACTCTTTGATGTAGTGATTCAGATAGGATGCAAAAAGTGATAGTGCATTTTTGATATGTTTCAGAGATAAAGTTTAGGTTGTAGCTCGTATAACTGTCCTTATATATATGTAATAAATACAAATCTCACATTAGTAGTGTATTTTTTTTCATTATATCATGGCAAATTATATTGGTCAGCTTAAATGTGTTCTATTTTTTTTTATTCATTCAATTTTTCTGAAATTTTCTGAGTAGATTAAACAAGTTATGTAGATTTTATATAGGTTATTTTTCTATGTATTAACCATTTGACCTCTGGTCACATCATTCTGTAGGCTAAATAAATTAGGCATGATGTGTCCAGATATGGTAAATATTTAGGTATATCAAAAAATGACCTAAATAAAAGTTGGGTAACTTATTTTACTCTACTTTGAAAATATCATAAAAATTAGTTGAATGCTAATGAAATAGTTCATATTTTCAATTACGACATACAAAATTTTAACCCCTACCAGACCCCTAAAAAATCTGTACAGGGATTTTTTTATTTTGAATATTGCTTAAGAGTGATCTCAAACCTAAAACTTTAATTTTGTACACTAAATGCTTGATTTTTTTTTAGATAGATCTACTCAAAACTTTCTTTTCAAATTGGGACCAGATGCCAAACTGTTTGACATGTACATTAAAATGCTCTAAATAGAAATTTTGTAACTCATTCAATTATATCTTCTCTAGAAATTTCATAGAAATTAGATGAATAGTAAATATATTATAGTAAATTCCCAATTTTGACTGAAGTATTGTATTTCTTTAAATTTTATGAAATAAAAGATTTTTAATCATAGCATCATTAATTAGCATAATTTGTTAATTTTAAATTTTTATGGAGAATGAATAATTTGATAGATTTAACATATTCACTTTTCAAAATTTGAGTTTCACATATTATTGTGCAAAAGTAGCGTATGAGCATTTTCAGGTGAAAGTCTTATCACTTATATTCTCTAACTGAAGACACTAGAAGGAGAGGAACATAAGCTTATTCTTACAAGGTCTGAAAGATACGATTCTTTTTAAATTTCTTAAATTAAAGATACTTAAGTTATACTTGTAATTGAGTAGGTATTCTGAAAGATACGATTCTTTTTAAGATTCTTCAATTTAAGATATTTAAGTGGTTATACTTGTAATTGAGTAGGTATGTCATATAGCATTTATAGTGATTTTCTAATGAATGTTATTATATAAACTTGTTTACTAGTAATTTTAAGTTGGGGGTAATCGACTAGAAGACTGCTCTGACTGGAGCAAATTTTTCTTAGGCCAGATCATCCTCCTCTTTCCTCTGTCCAAAATTATGGTTTCAGTTGCAATATTATTATTATTATTATTATTATTATTATTATTATTATTATTATTATTATTATTATTATTATTATTATTATTATTATTATTATTATTAATTAATGCAAATTTTACAAAATTGTGTTGTACATAACCTTTTTCACAAGAGGGAAGTTTAATAAAGACGTATCATCGCTCTCAATATCCAAAGGCCATCCAAATAATCCAAATGAGAGGAGTTTCACTCAGATGAGATATGAAAAAGTGTCTACCTAATTATAATTACAATATTTTTTCTCAATGAAAGTGAATTTTATCGAGACATTCTTTCCTCTTGAATATTCCAAGACTCATCTTTATTCGAAATAAGATGAGTCTTTGAAATTGAAAATGAAATATGAAATTTGAAAGCAGAAATATCTTTTGTGTGCCTGTGTTTATAATGATGCAGGTTGTCAACTTATTCTGATGAATCATGCTTCAACTTCCAGGTTGCCAGTGAATCTCATAATGAATGGCATCTTGTTTCTAACAGGGTTGGCAATAAAAAAAAACACCTAATTAAACTCAGTGAAACTCGTCTGTCACATTTTTTTCCTATTATTTTTTGTAAGTTTGAGGAAAAAAAAAAAACAAATTAATTGTAGAATTTACTAATATAACAGTAAATGGTTACTGTTTACCATTTGCAATTATGGATTTTGCACATGTGGTTGCCAAGAAAGATACGATTCTTAAATGTAGTTAAGTGTAGGGGGGAGGGGGGTTGCTTTATTTTTCGACTTCTTTCTTGGATTTTTACTTGACTTGTTAATGTAAATTTGATCAATGATTTCTTTATTGATCAGTAAGATGAGTCTCAATGAGTCCTGAATTCGTGGAGAACAGAAACAATTTGAGCTTTTATTGTAATGTGATTTAAAGAGCTTTGCTTCATTTAATAATTACATTAAATCTTAATAACTCATGATGCATTGGGTTTCTCTTAGGTCATATTTGACATCCTGTTGCAATATCTCATAAAAGCCGAGCATGTTCGAGCACATGTTGACCTAAAGTATTTTGATTATTAATTTATGAGTTATTCACTCCTCATTTCAGCATTATTATTATTTTTCTTCTCTTTAAAGAAATGTTATAAACCTGAGGAAGGGATGTCATCACCGAAATATTTAGAAGAGAAAGAGTTGCAAATAGAGTTTGGATCAGAGGAGAAAATGTTCTTTAAGAAAATTTCTGAATCTGAGTTCCCAAAGGTTGCTGTAAGGAAATTAAGTGAAAAGGAAATTAAGGTATGTTAATTTTGAATATAATTTTCTTTTTGTGAAACTTTAGTTAAGCTTTAAATGTCTTAAGGTAATTATATAGGGAGAAATGCATTTCACAGTTTTTTTAAATTTGATGAACTGATGTAGTGAAATGATTTTTTTTTAAAAATTGAATGAATTATTATGTACTTTTTTCCTCAAATAACTACTGAGGAAACTTTCTCCAGGAAACGAGTCTGTTAATTTTATTATGGAATGTGTATTCTCATTTGTCTTTTGCATATTATTTTATCAGTTATTCAGGTGAGAGAATTTATCATGCTTTCTTGTAACGCATATTTAGGATATGGTCCCTCATCCTTGATAGACAATGACAATAATGGAGCAAGATACACATGTTTAATGTTCCTGAATCATTCATGTGTTTTTTTTGTTTTGAAAAACGGTACCCGGGACCCCATCTTTGGTGGCCTGTATCTTAACCCAGAAATGTTTTCGGGCAAAACAAAAAAATATGGGTATCTTAATTTTTTCTGAATTTTAACATATGTCAAATTCGAAAACATCTGAGACTATGAAGGTAACATTTTTCCTTTGCCTGCCTGAATTGACATGGAATATATATATATGTATATATTTTTTTTTTTGTCTATCTATATATATATAGAATATATATATATATATATATATATATATATATATATATATATATATATATATATATATATATATATAATATATATATATATATATATAATATATATATATATATATACGGGAACGACTTGCTAAATTGGTTCTTCTTTATGAGCAAGGACCCTATATAAGAAGGATGGTAATTTAGAAATCCATATTTTGAAATGATGTTTTATTCAACATAAGTAGATAAAAGTTAAAAGTAAAGAGTAATAAAAAACGCTTCTGTTGAGATACTCTTTGTATGACATTGGTAGTCATCGGCTTTTCCGCACGCGTTTACCACCCTGCCTGCTGAAGGCTGCATTTTTAAGTTGGAGGATTCTGGAGAAGTATGCTTCAGTGGATTTTCTTCTGATTCTTAATAATTTAATCTGACTCTTTATCTGACTGAAGAGTTCTAAACAGAGGGTTATATATCATTTCACTTCGACTTATGCTAAAATTTTGCTCGCGCAATCTTAGCATAAGCAAAAATATAATTAAAATTCTTTACAAATTTAAATGGAGTGCTACATTACTTCCTGCGCTAAAACACGGAGTGAGAAAGTATGTTATATAATAATTATACAAAAAATAATAACTAAAATACAAAAAGTAAATTTTTAAATGCAGGCATATCTAATAGTCCGAAGACATAGTAGACATACAAACATTGACAGGAAGAATAGTATACATGAAATGAAAGAATATTCAAATATGAGCATAACTGGTTACATCCGAAGATCTAAACATATATATAAATATTTGAATACATAAAATACAATAAATGTTAATCTATACAGGGTTGTCATATTAACACAGCATATTTCTAGGTTTATATCCGTTAAATATAAACAATCATACAAACATTTAAATGCATAAAAAGTACATAATTCTTGATATGGAACAATTGAGTTTTCACAAGTTAAATAGGCACATCGATCGAATCGTTGAATCAAAGGAAAGGTCCAGTAGGCGTTTCTAATGTATTCCATGAATTTGATTCAATGCGCACGTATTTCGAAAGCATGTAATAGAGAGAAACATTGCTTTGCAATATGTAGAGACGAAGTTGTCTGAAAAAATTAAGGTCCTTTATTTGAAAAATTTCTTCATACATAAAGGGAGCGGTCACAGAACAAATTCGAACAGGAATCAAAGTTCGTAGTGGAATCCAAAATGAATTTCTGCCCATAATCCAAACTTAAAATGATGAAAGAAATCCATACCGTAAAGGAAGTTACATATGTAGAGGCGAAGTTGCTTGAAATTTAGGTCCTTTATTTGAAAAATTTCTTCATACATAAAAGGGAGCGGTCACAGAACCATTTAGAATTCGAAAAGGAATCAGAGTTCGTAGTGAGAATCCAAAAATGAGTTTCTGCCATAATCCAAACTTGAATGATGAAAGAATCCATACCGAAAAGGAAGTTTTGCTATGTCTCAAACGATCGAATCCTCGAACTGTGAGTTTGTGAAAAGATGAAGACCATAAACCAAAATTAAAAATGAAATTGAAGTTCGTATTGATAATGTTCGTTTGCTTGAGTCATTTTTCGAGTGTTCTGATTGGCTTTTGTGTTATTGTAGTTTTGTTTTCTTTTTCTTCATTTTGTTTGTTTTTAAGAAGGCATTGATCGAAGTTCTGGGTGTTCTACTCCGGGTTCACCAATTATATAGCCCTCTTTTTGGAGATTGTTTCTAGTTATTTCTTGGAGGCCTATATAGATATTTGAAGAATATTTAAAAATCCAAATTTTTAAGATGTATTTATTCAAAAACATAGTAAATGAAAATATAAACGTAACAAAAGTCCCTTCTGTTGAGATACTTTTGTAGGTGAATTGGTAGTCCAGCCTTTCAAACCGCGTTTTACGCCACCCTTGCCTGCGAAAGCTGCATTTTAAGTTGGAGGATTTCTGGAGAGAGTATCTTGAGTGTTAATTTAATCTGACTTTATATCTGACTGAAGAGTATCTCAACAGGACGGGTTTATATATCATTTCATTCGACTTATGCTAAAATTTTGGCTCGCGCAAATCTTAACATAAGTCGAACATAAATTTAAAATTTTTACAAGTTTATAATGACCGCTTTACATATATTATATAATATTATATATATATATATATATATATCTATATATATATATATATATATATATTATTATATATTATATATATATAATTATATTATATATAATATATATATATATATATATTATATATATATATATATATTAATTATATATATTTATCAAGAACGGAGGCGAGATGGTGATTGAAATTAATGGATTTGGAAGTTGTGTTAATAAAGCGTTTATGGAGGTAAGTTCCAAGGGATTGGAGAGAGCGGTAATAGTACCCTTATATAAGGGTAAGGGAGAAAGGGGGAACTGTGAATTATAGGGGAATAAGTTTATTGAGCGTTGTAGGGAAGGTATACTGCTGGTATTTTTGGTCGAAAGAGTGCGTAAGTGGACTGAAGGACTGATTGTGAAGAAAAAGTGGCGTTTAGGAGTGGTAGAGGATGTGTGGATCAAATCTTAACATTGAACATGATTGAGAATGAGGGAGAAGAAGAATATTGTATTAGGTTTTATGGATTTGTGCAACAGGCGTATTGATAGAGTTAATAGGGAAGGTTTTATGGCAGGTGTTAGTGATATATGGTGTTTGGTGGGTAGGCTTCTGAATGGAGTCAAAAGTATGTATGACGAATAGTGAAGCGTGTGTAAGAATAAATGGTGGTGAAAGTGAATAATAATAATAATAAGCGGAGTAAGACAGGGTTTGTTATGTCTCCTTGTTTATTCAATTTGTATATGGATGGGGTTATGAAAGAATTCGAGTGGGATGGCAGGAAATGGTGGAGAATGGAGATGAGTGGAGGGTGCCCTACCTATTTATATGCGGATAAATTTGGTTTTGTGTGGCGATCTGAAGAGAGTTTGAGAGATTGTAGAGAGATTTGGCAGGTGTGTTAAAGGAGGGGTTTGAAAACGTAGATAAGAGTAAGGGTTATGGTTGTGAGTTGTAGGACACTCCTCAGTTGAAGTTATGTTGATGGTGAGCAGCTGAACAAGTGTCTTGAAGTTTTAAATATTTAGGGTATTGTTGGAAAGGGAACAAACGATGCAGAGTGTAGTAGGAAAGTTTGTGAATGGCAGAGGTGGCCTGGTGCAATTAAATCGTTGGTGAAGTATAAGGGACTAAGTCTTGAAGTGTGCAGGGTCTTACAATGAGGGTATGTTGTTACCATGTGTTAATGTATAGTAGTGAGACATGGTCCTGGAATAAGAAGTATAGATCTAGAAGTTTCATGTGTTAGCTATGAAACAATCTTTAGGGGGTGCTAGTGTGAGAAGAATGAATAAAAAGAGAAATGAACTTATTAGAGAGTGGTGTGGTGTGAAGAAAGGGGTAAATGAGAAGAAAAATGAAAGTATGTTGAGATGGTTTGGTCATATGGAAGGATGAATGATAGTCGGTTGTTTAAGGCGGATGTATAGTGGAGTGGTGGTTGGGACAGACCGGCTGGGAGACCGAAGAAAAGTGGATTGAGTCAGTAAACGAATGTTTGAGGAGAGAAATGTGAGTTTGGTAGAGGCGAGAAGAAAAGTGTATAACGGAGTGAATGGCGGGGGATTGTGAAGGGGGTATGGTGTGGCCCAACCTTTTGGGGCAAGGGATGACCTATACATTGAAGATCTACATAGTGAGGGTCCATGCTGTCCATAAAGCTTTAGGGTGGATTTTCTGACTGCGATGAGTTGTTCACTAATTAATGGTACTGAGGGGGTGGTAAGGTTGGGCTTTCTTTTCGTCTTGCTTCTGTCATGTTCCTTCTACTGCTTTTCTTTTCCAATGCTTGTCACGCACCTTACTCCATTCTTGGGAAAATGAGAAGGAAGATTAAGAAAGAAAGAATATATATATATATATATATATATATATATATATTATATATATATATATATATAAATATATATATATATATATATATATATATATATATATATATATATATATATATATATATATATATATATATATTATTTGTTTATATGATGACATAAGGTTTCATGATTACATAATAATAAAAAAAATTTAATGTCCATAGCCCCTAACTGTTGCCCCAAATTTGACCCACAGGTAAAGCTTTTCCAGTAATTAAAAATGGTAAATTAATTATACCATAAAAAAACTCATGAAAAGAGGATTCTAATGATATATACCTTTATAGTATTTGGATAAATGGGAACTCGAGCAATGTAACCCCAAAGATTGGGGACCCAGCAATGTTGGCCAGTCGCAAGCAAATTTATGAGTTCGAATGTCTTGAAAACTATTGATCATAGAGACCTGCGGTTTTCGCCATTGTAATAAGGAGCAAAAATTCTCCATGTATGCCTATTTTCATCA
Source organism: Trachelipus rathkii (assembly GCA_015478945.1). Classification (NCBI taxonomy): domain Eukaryota; kingdom Metazoa; phylum Arthropoda; class Malacostraca; order Isopoda; family Trachelipodidae; genus Trachelipus; species Trachelipus rathkii. Next base: position 23,678 of record JABUQX010113886.1, read on the forward strand.
AAATCTGACTATCGGGTGTATAATTGTATTTTCATTGGTTGATCTCAGATGGAATTACCCATAGATATGCTGGAGAGAGTGTAACATAGAGCAACATGGATGATTTCTGGGTATGAGGGTAAGAACTATGAGGAGGTGCTTAAGGAGTTAAGTTTATCTTTTGTAGAAAGGCTATTTCTTAGAGGGAACATCATACAAGTCAATAAAATGTTTACATCTATTGATAATACTGATACTCAAAATTCTTTATAGTAGACCATGGATGGGAGACCAGGGAACACAATAAGAAAATTAGGAAGAAATGTAATCTTGATGTAAGAAAACTTTTATTCAGTAATAGGGTTATTAATTTTTGGAATGGTTTGTCGCAGTAGGTTGTTGAGTGTGACTCAGATGTATCATCCTCTCCAACATCCGAAGGCTCCAATATTCTAATAAGAGGAGTCTTTCATATCAAGATGGAGATATGAAAAATGTCTACCTAATATAATTACCAACTTTTTCATTGAAAGAAAATTTTGTCGAGATATTCTTTCCTCTTGAATATTCCAAGACAACTTTTATTCCAAATAAGATGAGTCTTTGGATATTGAAATGAAAATATGAAATTTAGAAAAGAGAAATACTTTTGTGGTGGTGGTGTTTATAATGATGCAGGTGTCAACTTTATTCTGGATGAATCATGCCTTCAACTTCAGGTTGCCAGTGAATTTCATAATGAATGGCATCTTGTTTCTAATAGGGTTGGCAAAAAAAAAAAAAAAGCAATAAAAAAAAACACCTAATTAAACTCAGTGAAACTCGTCTGTTACATTTTGCTATTATTTTTTGTAAGTTTGAGAAAAAAAAATCAAATTAATTGTAGAATTTACTAAATATGTAGTAAATAGGTTACTGTTTACCATTGCCATAATGATTTTGCGCATGTGGTTGCCAAGAAAGATACAATTCTTAAATGTAGTTAAATGTAGGGGGGAGGGGGTTGCTTTATTTTTTGACTTACGTTGTTCAACTTACTTGACTTGTTAAATGTTTCCAATATAAATAACATTGGAATGTATTTAATGATCAGTGAGATGAGTCTCAATGAGGCCTGAATTCGTGGAGAAGGGAAACAATTTGAGCTTTTATTGTAATGTGATTTAAAGAGCTTTGCTTCATTTAATAATTACATTAAATCTTAATAACTCATGATGCATTGGGTTTCTCTTAGGTCATATTTGACATCCTGTTGCAATATCTCATAAAAGCCGAGCATGTTCGAGCACATGTTGACCTAAAATATTTTGATTAATAATTTATGAGTTATTCCAACATTATCATTTTTCTTCTCTTTATAAAGAAATATGTGAAACTTGATGAAGGGATGTCATCACCGAAATATTTAGAAGAGAAAGAGTTGGAAATAGAGTTTGGATCAGAAGAGAAAATGTTCTTTAAGAAAATTTCTGAATCTGAGTTCCCAAAGGTTGCTGTAAGGAAATTAAGTGAAAAGGAAATTAAGGTATGTTAATTTTGAATATAATTTTCTTTTTGTGAAACTTTAATTAAGCTTGAAATGTCTTAAGGTAATTATATAGGGAGAAATGCATTTCTCAGTTTCTTTAAATTTAATGAACCAATGTTGTGAAACGATTTTTCTTTTAAATTGAATGAATTATTATTTACTTTTTTCCTCAAATAACTACTTTGTCTTAAGGTCCCCACCTCCTCCAGGAAAAAAACCTGTAAATTTTAGTATGGACGTGTGTATTTCTCTATGGATAAGTCCAAGTGTTGAATAGGTTTTCTCAATTGTCTTTTGCATGTTTTTTATCAGTTAATCACCATTTGATATGTGAGAGAATTTATCCTGCTTTCTTGTAACACACATTTAGGATATTGTCCCTCATCCTCGATAGACAATGACAATAATGGAGCAAGATACACATGTTTAATGTTCCTGAATCATTCATTTGCTTTTTTATTTCGATCTTCAATGAGGCCATTTTTGAATTTTGAATGAATTTGAAATTCAAAAAAGATGGAGAGGAGTGATGCATTCATCACGTCTCTTCTGTATTATTTGGTTGTATGGTTCTAATTTGGGAGCATTGATCACAT
>JABUQX010113887.1:2500-5000 GCA_015478945.1 Trachelipus rathkii
TAACGCAAACACGAACTTGAACATAAAACTTGAACTAGAACTCGAACTTGAACTAGATCCCGAACGCGAGCTCAAACGCGAACGCGAACGCAAACTCGATCGCAAGCTTGTTGCACAGCTAACTTACACTCTCCAAAGTGATCCGATCGCTCGAACAGTTTCACGAGTTTGTTGTTGCTTTTAAGTCTTGATAACGTTTGAATAAGAATGTTATCTTACTGCTGAAACCTTGGATTCCTCTGAAAGGAAGATTATATATATATATATATATATATATATATATATATATATATATATATATATATATATATATATATATATATATATATATATATATATATATATATATATATTGAATCGAAAAACACATTTGCATTCGCCTTGCATTATGATACACTGTTAAATATGATTTAACTCAGTTCAGTGGAGGATGATCATCATAGGTGGCGAGGATCTTTTTTGTATGTCACAAACTTTTTGTTCAGAAAAAATGCCTGATGGTGGTTTCGTCTTTTGGCCGAGAGAGTGAATAGAAGTATCTCGACAATATGTGATTACACGTTCGAATCAATCTCTTATATGTTTGTTTGTTTTTTCTTTTTTCAGTTTATGTTCTATATCCGTCTTTGTTTACGATGAGATAATTTTGCAGTGGAGAGAAACATTAGATTTCAGATTAGATGGTTCACTTGACATTGGTCTGACCTATAAATTGTGATGGAGCAATTGAACTTGAACTTCTGAGGAGCAGAAAAATTTGAGTTCTTGGTTAACAGAAAGAAACTTTAGGAACCGAAGCATAAACATTTCTTGATTACTTCTTTGTGTTTTAAACCCAGGTAAAAAATGTAACTAATCCCCTAGAAGATTATTTTTTTTAAAGGATAAACAAATTTTTATATGACAAATCTTCAACTCATAGTTACCAGTTCTATATCAGGTCTTCTTCTATATTTTGGGGAATGAAAAAGATAATGTGTTTTTTTATCCCCCTTTATTTACATAATTCATTTATTATTAAATAAGATTTGTTAATAAATATTTCTCGCAAATGGACAAATTCTTGACGAATTCTCGTGTCCTATTTTCAAATTGGTGGATATTACGGAAAAGGTGGTCTCAAATGACTAGGTAATCTGAGATGTGAGTGCCAGATCGAAGGTTCCTAAAGCCGAAATCTGAATGGATGAATCTACTCAAGTCATTGAATCGTAGTGAGGTGAAATCGAGTAATGCCCAATGTTGTTGAAGACTTCCTTTTCCTAACGAAAGTCGTTAAATATCATATAAAAACTTCTTCAAAGTTACCAATTCATTTTCTACTAATCTTCATGTTGATTGGCATCATTATCAAGAGTAGATAGTAAATGTCAACCAAATATATATATATATATATATATATATATATATATATATATATATATATATATATATATATATATATATATATATATATATATATATATATATATATATATATATATATATATATATATATATATATACTACTCTCATCAAAATTAGCGCACCACAATGGTATGTGGCGAAGGATGGGTAGATAAGGTTGAAGAACGCAAAAACATTTTATAGGACAATGACAATAACATGGTGAATTCCTCCCGAAAATCGTAGGTTGATAGAGTGTGAGGCTAAGGTGCATTCAAGGAGTCTCTCCGTAGGGTTCGGAGGTTTGGGGCTGCAAACACACAATGTTAGTACGTACGGCGACCGTCGCCGGGAGGGGGGGTGTTGGGTCTGTCTCAATACCGTGTATGACCCCCTCTGGCACGGATAACCTCCTATCACCCTCCTGGCATGCTCTCGATGGGTGGGCGAATGTCGTGGATAGTGATGTGATCCCATACGTCGTGCAGTGCCTGTCGCAGGTCCGGGAGGGTCCGTGGAGGGTTGCAGCTCGTCTGATCCGACGTTACAGGATCCACAAATGTTCGATTGGGTTGAGGTCCGAACTATATGCTGGCAACTCCAACGCCGTAATTTGAACCGTCCTAAGGTAGTCGTTCACAAATTGGGCCTTGTGTGGTCTTGCATTGTCATGCATTAGGATGAAAGAGTCATCGATGTAGGGGGCATATGGCACGACATATGGTTCGAGGATGTCTGTGATATACCTTACGGCTGTAAAAGAGTGCCTCCATCGAAGATGTGTGCAACTCCGGCGGGGCCCCGGTAAAGGGTCTCCTCCAGACCACCAACCACGACCCCCTCAAACAGCGGCACCTGCAGCTTTTTATTGCATTAAGCAGACCTCTGTCGGACGTCGATACTTAGCACCCCTATCAAGGCGTACAGAGACACTCGACTCGTCCGTAAAGAGCACCTTTGCCCAATCGTCGACCGTCCAATGGATGTGTTCTCGGGCAAATGCCAGTCGCGCCCTTCGATGTGCCGTGGTGTGCGGTGGACCTATGGCAGGCCTCCGGGGCCGGTAATTATGTTCCGCAAGGCGTCGACGCACTGTATTGTCACTCACCCTGGT
>JABUQX010113887.1:25000-27500 GCA_015478945.1 Trachelipus rathkii
ATTTGTTGTTTTTGTTGTTTTTGAATTTGTTTGCTCGGCTTATTTTAATTTTTTTACTTTTTGTTTAGTTTTTTTACTTGGATTTTTTTTATTTGATTTTTTTATGCTTTTATAATCAAGTTCAATTTAAGTTTATTATATTTTATTTAGGTTTTAATCCTTATTACATTAATTTCCCGCTTGTTTATTTTTCTTTTTTATTATTTATATTTATTTTATTTATTTATTATTTATTATTTATTATTTATTATTTATTATTTATTATTTATTATTTATTATTTATTATTTATTATTTATTATTTATTATTTATTATTTTTTATTTTTTATTTTTTATTTATTATTTATTATTTATTATTTATTATTTATTATTTATTATTTATTATTTATTATTTATTATTTATTATTTATTATTTATTATTTATTATTTATTATTTATTATTTATTATTTATTTTTTTATTTTCTTATTTTATTATTTATTATTTATTATTTATTATTTATTATTTATTATTTATCATTTATTTATTATTTTATTTATTTATTATTATTTTTATTTTTTAAGTTGCTTTAATTTTTATATGTATTTTTGTGTAGCGTTCTGTGTATAATATCATACTTGCTTGGGATTTCTTTCTTAATGTTTGAATTTTTGCTTGCTTCATGCAATAGCTCCTTCGTTTGTTTCGTTTTTCCTGTTTCTTTTTTTCCGTTATTTCCTTTTCTTGCTTTATTTTTTATTTTATTTTTTTTTTTTTTACATATTACTCTTTTCTTTTTCTTTTTTTTTTTACTATATTATTTCATTTGATTTATTATTATTTTTTTGTTCTTTTAATCCTTTTAATAGCAATTTACTTGGAAAGCTTTATATATATATATATATATATATATATATATATATATATATATATATATATATATATATATATATATATATATATATATATTATATATATATATATATTATATATATATATATTTATATTATTAATATACATTTTAATACATTAAAATTTATTAAAATATATCACATTACATTACATTCCATACAGTACAATACATTAACATATAATTCAATACTTTATTACATTAAAATGCTACAATACATAGAAATAGAATTTAATACATTGCATTACATCACAATACATTTCGATACATTACAGGACACTAAATTACAATACAATACAGTACATTGCATAACATTACTATATATTACAGTACATTACAAAACATTGAAATACAATATAATACATTACATGCATTACAATATATTTCGATGCATTACAAGACATTAAAGTTCAATACATTTCAATATTTTACAAGACGTTAAAATCCAATGTAATACATTTCATCACAATGTATTTAAAAACCTTGTGATATATTAAAATATAGTTAAATACATTACATTACATCACAATAAATTTTAATACATTACAATACCTTGAAATTCAATAGAATAGAATACATTAGATAACATCACAATATGTATCAATACATCACAAGACATTGAAATACAATAAAATACATTGCATTACATCACAGTATATTTCGATACATTACAAGAGATTAAAATGCAATACAATACATCTCATTACATTACAATATGTTTCAATGCCTTATCATACATTAAAATATAATTTAATTTATTATATTACATTGCAATACATTTCAATACATTAAAAGATATTAAAATACAATGCAGTCCATTACATATCTATTAATTTCAATATAATATATATTACAATACAATAAAATGCAATATAATATATTACATATTTACATCGCAATACATTTCAATACATAGCAAAAGTTTAAAATAAAATATAATACAAAACATTACCTCACAATACATTTCAATACATTACAAGACTTTAAAATATAATAAAATAAATTTTATTACATTACCATCAAATTCATTTTCATTAACAATACTTCATAAATCAATAAAATTAATTAAATTATTTTACATCAAATTAAAATTTAATTCATAATAATACACTAAAATACAAGTAAAAGAATTACATATTTTACTATGTATTAAAATACAACATAAATACATTATATTAAATTATATATTATATATTCAATTTATTATATGCAATAAAAATACAATGTAAATAAATTACATATTTTACTATGTATTAAAATACAACCACAAATACTACATTAAATACAAATTAATAAATTCAATCTTTATAAAATACAATTATAAAGAGAGTTTTTCCCGTTGAGAGAATATTATACAATAATACAAAAAATACAATGTGGAAAAAAGAAATTACCTTACTGTCTAATAAATACATACAATTACATACATAATAAAATACATTTGAAGAAATTACAAGCTTCTATGTATTAGAAATACAAACACAAATACATTACATTAAAATACAAATTTATATATAATTCATTATACATACAATGATAATTACAATTGGAAGAAATTATATGCTTTACTATTACATTACATTCATTACACAAAAACAGTTCAAAAATTTTAC
>JABUQX010113887.1:30000-32500 GCA_015478945.1 Trachelipus rathkii
GTCAATAAATATATTTTTGAAAGTTAACGTTGAGCTTTTTGAGGGTATTTTTTTTTTCACATAAACCGGTTACTCTCTTATCTTCTTATATCCAAACCAAACCAGTAGATAAAAAGCACCCCTATATTTCAGTCCTCATAAAATCAATGAACTCAGTATCAGGCTCTCAATCACTAGTTATTCCGATTCCTATGCTTACATCCAAAACTATTCGTAGTTAAACCTAACCTATATATTTTTGAATAAATTTACCTACCAGGTAGTAATATTTTACTGATCAGGTTTGATGGTATTTATCCTCCATTAACTTATATTTTAATATGATCATTTTTTGTGTTATATTTATTCTCTACAGGACAGCTTTTCTTGTCTTCATACAATTTGATATTGATCTTTTAATTTATTTCATTCCTTCTTCTGGTTTTATTATAATTTTCAATTTACTTTTATCTTATTTTATTAATATCGTCTAAAGTGTTTTATTATTATGACCTAGTGTTTTTATTTGTGATTATTATTATTAATTATTAATTATTATTTATTATATTATATATTATTATTATTATTACTATTATTATTATTGACATATTTATTATTTTAGTATTATTATTTGAATTATTTAATGTTTAAGTTAGAGTGAAATTGAATTATTTTTATTAAATTTTTTTTTAATTTTTTAATTAAAATTATAAATAAAACTAATTTAATTAAGAGATATGATATATTATTTCCAAAATTTATTTTATATAATTTAGTCATTAAATATATATTGTTAATATAATTATTTATAATTATTGAATTATTATATGATATATAATCGATATAAGATATTATTATGTAATGTATTATTATATTTATATAATTATACTTATAATATTATATTATATATATTTTATATTATATTGATATATTACTGATTATATTATTTTATATTCTAAATTATTATTATATTATTATTAATTTAATATTAATTAAATGGCTCAATTTGTTTATAGAATTATTTATTATTATCAAACTGTTCTTTATTAGTTAATTCCTTATTATTATTAATTTAAATTTTAATTAATTATTATTCTAAATTTTTATAATCTGTTCCACCGCTTAAATAAATATCTTCATGTCAATAAATTTAATTTGAAAGTTACTACAGTGAAGAATCTTTGATTCTAAGTATTTTGAATGGGCCTATATGCCATATCGATACTCCTATCTACTATGACTGCACCGAATACTTCTATTTCAGTTTTTGATCAATGAACAAGAAACTGTGAATCATTGGTCAAAGCAGATTAACCCTCCGTGTATCTAAGGGATTGATTAAAATGTAGATGTTGGAATCCTAGTACCATTATGTCTGACCTGGTATAGTCATGTGATTATAGGTGAAATTAGGATTTGTGATTCCATATATATATATATATGGAGTAATATGTCTGTGTAATAGAAGATGGAATTATACTAATTATTAATTAGTATGTTGCAAAGTATTGAATTGTAAATTACTCTCATAAAAGACATAAAGGGTATGCTGTTTTCTGCAAGTGTATGGTTATTAGGTTGGTAAAACAATCTTTATATGTGAGGTATTAATTATTGATTCATTATGTTTTATTGATTGATTATTATAAGTGCCTTATGTATTCCTTATCAAGCCTGATTATATATCTATTATTTTTAGTTTTTGCAATTAATTTGTGTTCAAAAGTTCAAAGATTTGGTGGGGTGGTTCATGGAAAATGATCAAAAGTCGAAACAGAGGATAATATTACTATCAATGATTATCAAAGAATTATATATATATAATAAATATGATTAAGTAAGTAAATTAATGGTTATAAATATGTAACTAAATATAATATATAATATAGGAATTAATATAATATAATATATATTATACTATATATATGTGACTATATATTCATACATAATAATATTATATAGATTATATATACCTATATGGTAATCTATCACTTCTGTAAGTATATATTAATAATTTAATAGTGTAAATAAACTTATGGTAGTATTTTAAAGGTATATATAGGAAATTAATATAACTTACATCAAGTATCATTAAATAGTATATATATTATATTAATTATAATATATATATTATATCTATATTATTAATATATATATTATTATATATATTATATATAATATATATATAATATATATATATATATATATATAATATATATAATATATATAATAATATATATTATTAATATATATTATATTATTATTATTATATATTAATTATTATATATATATATTATATATATATATATAATTATATATTATATATATATATATATATTATAAATATATATATATATTAATATATATATATATATATATATATGATTATTATAATATGTAATGAGTTTAAATAAGGATTTAATATATGAATATATATACTAAGTATATATATATATATTAATATAATATATATATATAATATATATATATTATATATATATATATATAACCGGTATATATT
>JABUQX010113887.1:42500-52500 GCA_015478945.1 Trachelipus rathkii
AAAAAAAGGACAAAAGTTGAATTAATCTGAAATATTTCAAATAAGAAAATATTTCCTATTTTCTTTCTCATTATTCAAGTGTCCAGATTTCCTTTAGATTTAGTCATTAAAAAAAAGGTTCATCTGGTCAGTAGTTCTCCATCTTCAGTCTTGGTGACATTGAGAAGGTACTATTGTCCATTTTTATCAGTTTTCTATATTCACTTCGGATTTGGAAACTATTTATTGTTTTTTGCATTGATTGACCAATATTTTATAAGGAAAGAACTCTTGGTCAAAGACATATTAGATTTTATACATTGGTTAATAGTTTATCTCACAAGAAAACACTTTGTAAAATATATGATCAATGTGTATAGAATATAGATGTGCTTAAAACCATTAAAATTAAAATATTTAAATAAATTATAATTAAAATTTAGGTGTGCTTATATATATATATATAATATAAGAATCGATAAAGGTTTTTATGTTATATGGTATAAAAAATAGTTAGTAGATAAACATATATATATATATATATATATATATATATATATATATATATATATATATTTATGTGTGTGTGTGTGTGTATTATGGAATGGGGTATAACTCCTAAATCTAACCCCTACACAGCAACATTCTTCCTACGATGGTACTGCCACAGGGGTATTATTCAGGCTTCTAGATGTAAGCTGATCCTATTTGCGTATGAAAATATATTTAAAAACAAAAATATATTATAGTCATTCATAACTCTACTAAATTATATATATATATATATAGCATATATATATATATATATATATATATATATGATGGCAGATATATATATATATATATATATTATTATTATTATATATATTATATATATTACATATATATTATTATATATATATATACATATTATATTATATTATATTATTATATTATATATATATATATGTATATTTATATATATTATATATTATATATTATACATATATATATACATATATTAATATTATTATTACACATACATATATTGTATTATTACATATTATTAATGGGTTATTGTTATTGAAGTTACATATATTAAGTTGTTATTATTATTGTTATATATATATATATTATTAGATATATTATTATTATTATATATTATATATTTATATTTTTATATATATATATATATATATATAGAAGATATATATATATACATATTTATATATTATTATTATTATACATATTATATGTTATATATATACATATATACATAATATATATATATATAATTAACACCACTGCTCACGGGCAGAGCCTCAATCTAGGAGGTGTGAGTGCCCACTTTTTAAGTCTGAGCAAACCGGAGTCATATGAAAAGAACAGCCACACTACATGCCTGACCAATGACTTTGAACCTTTTGATCTCTGCTTAGTTGGGCTAGTGCTCTACCGCTAGAGCTACCTTGACGCGGCTCTGGTGTTGTTCCATTCTTTTCCTGAACTATGTGAAGAAAATTGCTATGAGCTGACCTGCCCTGAATATCAACCACCGACTTTCTTGTATGAATCTTATATAGAGAAGAGAGTATATATATATATATATATATATAGAGTAAAGAGTATATTTATATATATATATATATATATATATATATATATATATATATATATATATATATATATAAATATATATAATAAAAAATATATAAAAAAAAAAAAAAAAAAATCTCTCTATACGTCTACGAACTAAAACCCATGTAATTAGAACATTAAAAACGTAAAACAGTAAAACGATGTAACAAAGAATATAAAAATGAGAAGCTAAGATTAAAAATATAACTGAAGCCAAGCTTTCGACCCCTACACCCGGAGGTCTTTATTCAATGAATTGTAAACGACAAAAAAGGAATAAATTCTAATAAGAACACTGGACAGCTTTAGTTGGTTCGACCAAACATCTAATGTATTTTTTCAAGAAGACCTTTATAACGTTTTCCACCATTAATAAATTATTTAACAGGTTATCAGTTTTTCATTTCTTCTAGATTTTTGTTGAAATTTTTTGTACTTTTTATAAAAAATGATTCGATGAGTTTTCTTTTCTCAACATTTTTGCAAGATAAAATTATTTTAGCAGAATTCATATTGATCGTATGATTGTGTTCATTCATATTGCAGGTACGGAGTAGAGTTGCGGTCCCCAAACCTCACACTATATAACCATGTTGATATGAACGTCTTTTGAAATCATCGTCGGTTTCACAGAAATATTTTTCGTCACAATTATTGCAAGCCACACTATAAATTCATGTATTATATATAATCTTCATTATTTAATTAAAATTTTAACATAAATTTCTTCTAAAGAGTGTTCGGTGCTGACTGAATTAATGAATTAATATAAAGGGCTTCTTGAAAAAATACATTAGATGTTTGTTCGAACCAACTAAAGCTGTCCAGTGTTCTTATTAAAATTTATTCCTCTTTTGTCGTTTACAATTCATTGAATAAAGAAAGACCTCCGGGTGTAGGAGTCGAAAGCTTGACTTTAGTTATATTTTTAATCTTAGCATCTCATTTTTATATTCTTTGTTATATATATATATATATTGATATATATATATATATATATATATATTATTATTATTACATATATTATTATATATATTATATATATATATATATATATTATTATTATTATTATTATATTATTATATGTATTATATATATATATTATTATTATATATATATATATTATATATATATATGTTACATATATATATTATTATTATTATTACATATATTGTTATTATTATAGATATTATTATTATTATTATATGTATATATATACATATACATAATATATATATATATATATATTATTATTATACAAACACACAGACAACACCTCTTATTGTTATCACCTTTTTTATTGAAACTATTTTAACCATATATACAAACATATTAAAGATATATTGGGAAGAGCAGTTGATATATATATATATATATATATATATTATATATATATATATATACATATATATATATATATATATATATATATATATATATATAATTGTTATTATTAATATATATATATATATTATATACATATATATATATATATATTATATATATATATTAATTTCAAAGCATTAAATAAATTTTAACCTTTTTCTGTCAATTTTATAGTTCAAATTAAATTATTAAGCTTTATTCTTAATTATAATTATTAATTATTAATATAATTACTTAAGTAAATTAAATATTCATATTAAGATCTTTTTTAATTTATGTTATTATTATTATTATTATTATTATTTTATTATTATTATTATTATTATTATTATTATTATTATTATTATTATTATTATTATTATTATTATTATTATTATTATTATTATTATTATTATTATTATTATTATTATTATTATTATTATTATTATTATTTTATTTTTATTTTTATTTTTATTATTATTATTATTATTATTATTATTATTATTATTATTATTATTATTATTATTATTATTATTATTATTATTATTATTATTATTATTGTTATTATTATTATTATTATTATTATTATTATTATTATTATTATTATTATTATTATTATTATTATTATTATTATTATTATTATTATTATTATAACTATAATTATAATTATAATTATAATTATAATTATAATAATTATTATTTTTAATAATAATACTATTATTACTTATTATTATTATTATTATTATTATTATTATTATTATTATTATTATTATTATTATTATTATTATTATTATTATTATTATTATTATTATTTACAACTTACAACCGCTTCCAGGAAAAGTCAAGACCCTGTCAGCGGGACCAGCCCTCTTCTCCATCTTTCTCTATCCTCCAGGACTTCCCCTTATCTCAGCTCCCGCATCCACGGCATTCCTTGTCTTTTCAACGAGTCCTCCACCGAGCTCTCCCATCTCTTCCTAGGTCTTCCTAGGTCTTCCTAGGTCTTCCCCCTGGTCTTGTTCCCTTCGGTCTCCACTCCCATCTCCTCTTGGCCACTCTCTCCTCCTGGATCCTCTTTAGGTGTCCCCACCACCTCAATCTGGCTGCATCCATTTTATTTAATATAGCCTTCACTCCAACCTCCTCCCTTATTCTTTCGTTTCTTTGTCTGTCTCTTCTAGCCTTTCCCACTATCGCTCTCAAATCGTAAATCTCCTCCGACTGTATTCTACTATCCTCTCTTGTGGTCGTACTCCATGTCTCTGCCCCGTATAGCATTATCGGTGTTAACACCCCTAGAATATCACTCCTTTTACCTCCATACTAATTTGACTATCTTTCAGTATAGGGTACATTGCTCTTATAGCTCCCCCATATTGAGCTATCCTACTTGTTATATCCTGTACATTTCCTCCTTCTCTTTCAAATACTCCACTCAAGTATTTACATTTCTCCGACATCTTTATCTCCGTCCGTTCCACATCCACTCTCAACTCTCCCCCTCCTTCTTCTCTATTGACCACCGTGATCTCCATCTTTCCTGTGATCATAGTCAAGCCGGCCTCTCTCAACCTATTGGCAAAACATATCACTACCTCTTTCAGCCTATCTCCTCTCTCTTTTCTTCGCCCAGCGTCAAGTCAACCGCGCATGCCAGAACATCACAGTCCAAATCTCCTATATCCTCTCTCACCTTCTTTATCACTACATCCAGATATGCTACAACAAAATTGGTGACAACACTCTTCCATGTTTGACTCTCGATCTCAACACAAACCATTCTTTATCCTCATATTCCGTTCTTACAAAAGTGAGCACTTTAATTTTTTTCATATATTTACTATTCTTATACAAACACTCCTGGACTCCTCTCAGCTTTTTATCCACTGCATATTCTCTCTCTAGCACTCTCCACAGTCTCTTCCTAGGAACTGATTCAAAAGCTTTCCTCATATCTATGAAAGCTATATATGCTCATTTGTTATATTCCCATACCGTTTCTAACTAAATTCTCAAGGTGAACAATTAAATTGTTACAGAACATAACTTCTGTAGTCCTCCGAACAATGATAACGATTACTAAAATATGGACACACGTCTCGGTTTGTAGTAGCTTCTTACGTAGACTCTTTTTTTCTGACTTAATGTTCTTTTTGTTATATATATATATATATATATATATATATATATATATATATATATATATATATATATATATATATATATATAGTTAAGGTTATATATATATATATATAGCAGTTATAGAAGTAAATATATATATATATATATATATATATATATATACATATATATACTATATATATATATATATATATATATATATATATATATATGTTATAGCATAGCAAAGAGATATATTATTATTATTACATATTATTATTACATTATTATCCATATATATTATTCATTTACATGTATATATTATTATGTTATTATATATATTATTGTTATATTATTATTATTATTATTATTATTATTATTATATTATTATATATTATTATTATAGTTATGCATACATATATATATATATTATGCTATGATATATATTACATATGCCATATTATTATTATTATTATTATATTATATGCTGGATAAGTTTTATGCTATATTATTATTATTATATTATATATATACATATTATATTATATATATTATTATATTATTATTATATATATATGTTAGTATATACATATATATACATTTATATATTACATATATATATATATATATATTACATATTATTATATATATATATATATATATATATATATATATATATATATATAACAAGACTGTTTTTACGAGTCACTACTACCTCCACTGTACTAGAACTTTGATCAAAGCAAAAAGTACCTAAAACACAAAGAAAGGGTTATAAGGTAAAAAGAATTTTTTTTTTAAAAATGAAACTTTAATAGAGAGAGAGAATAATAAAGGGGGGAGAAGGGGACCAAGGTGTTACGTTTCGACACTAGCTTGTTTCTTCTTCAGAGGTCAAATAAGATCAAACGTAAATGAAGCAATAGATGGGGAATCTAAAAATAATTTTGCGTCACACTGCTGGTTTTGTGATTCCCCATTTTTGTTTATTTCATTTACGTTTGGTCTTTAGTTGGCGTCTGAAGGAGGACACAAGTTAGTGTAGAAACGTTACGCCTTGGTCCTCTCCTTGCTCTTTTAATATTCTCTCTCTCCTCTCTCTCTCTCTCTCTCTCTCTCTCTCTTTTTATATATATATATATATATGGAGTGTATATGAGTATATATATATATATATATATATATTATATAGAGAGAGTATATATATATATATATATGGTTGGTTATTATTATATTATATATATATGTATATATGTTATGTATATATATATATGATGTAGATGTAGATGATGTAGAGGTAGATTACATAGATGTAGATGATGTTGATGTAGATGATGTAGATTGTATATATATATATATATATATATATATATATATATATATATATATATATATATATATATATATATATATATATATATATATATATATATATTCAAAAGTGAGCACTTTAATTTTTTTCATACACATTTTCCCCTTCTTTTATTTTCCGAAATTTTCGGAGCCGAAAATTGCACAATTTATTTGCTTAAAAAAGAATAAAAACAAGAACAAATATTTCTGACATCTTCTATAACGAAACCTCAACTTTATATCCCCCATTTTCCTCTAAAAGTTGCCAAAATTTGGGAGTTTGGGGGGTTAAAGATTTCCCCTAAGCTTTATTTATTTCCCCTAAGCTAATACCCCTAAAAAAATGCATAATAAAATTTTTATATATTTGAAAACTGGTACACATATATAAGTAAATGCAAAATCTTGGCTATTTACTACTTTTTTGTTCCTATAACTTTACCCTTCCCCCATTCTTCGAGCAAAAATCCCCCATTTCCAAATTTCCCTCATATCTTATTTTTTTTTTTTTTATTAAAAAAAGAAACAATATAGTAGGAAAATTTGGATTTTACAGCAAGTAGTAAAAGTGAGATACTAGGCTTATTCCTGCCTTTCATCTTTTCCCTCATTTTGCGTTTCTTTCCTCATATAACTTCTCTGTTTTCCTCTCTCCCTCTCTCTCAGCTCCGCCTGCCTCTGCCTCTCATATTCCGTAGCTTCTTTCCAAGCAAGGGAGTCGGAAACAAATGACCTCATCTGCCTTCCTTGGCTAACATCCTGCCCATTTTATTGCAAGGGGCGTGGAAGATACTACAAAGTATGAGAGAGGAAGATAGATGCATAGAGAGGGAGAGGCAGATAAACAGAGAGAGAGAGAGAGAGCTAGAGCTAGAGCGAGAGAGAGATAGAGATAGAGATAGAGATAGAGATAGAGATAGAGAGAGAGAGAGAGAGAGAGAGAGAGAGAGAGAGAGAGAGAGAGAGAGAGAGAGAGAGAGAGATAGAGATAGAGATAGAGATAGAGAGAGAGATAGAGAGAGAGAGAGAGAGAGAGAGAGAGAGAGAGAGAGAGAGAGAGAGAGAGAGCAGAGAAGGACGTATAGACTTATGAGAGCAAATGAAAGAATACACAAAGGAATATATATGAATGGAATCGCGATATATGTATCCTTAAATACCGAAGCTATGAAAAAAAGGGGAATTTGTGGAGAGAAATAATAATATCCATTACAGTAAATTCTATGGTATAAAAAATTACTAAGCCAATATAGAGAATGAAGAAGGAAGAGAGAGAGAGTGAGAGAGAGAGAGAGAGAGAGAGAGAGAGAGAGAGAGAGAGAGAGAGAGAGAGAGAGAGAGAGAGAGAGAGAGAGAGAGAGAGAGAGAAGCGCTATTACAGAGAGGAAACTATATAAAAATACTCAAAAAGTAGTATTGATATATTTAGGTGAGGGGAAGACGCTATAAATTTGCAAGAGAAAATTAAATACCCTGCATAGATTTTTTCCCCTTAAATTTGAAGACTCATATAGTGTTGCAGGATCTCATAAACAAAGAAACTTCAAAATTAACAAAACACAATTTATAACACTTATACACACCTACACATACACTCTAAAAAAAAGTTTAAGCGTTTGTTTTGTAGATGATGTGTTAATTGTGTTATTAACACATATCATTTATGCTTCCATTTTAAAAGCATATTATATTCGCATTATTTCCGTTTGGTGTATGTATGTAAATGATTAATGTGTAAGTAACGCTTAAATAATTTGCGTTATTTTATGCATTAATCGGTGATTATCAGCAAAATAAACGCGTTAAATGAAGTAACACTTAAATGTTATGCCTTATTATACAGCACATTAATTGATATCGACAAAATAAACGCGTTAAACGAAGTAACTTTTAAATGCCATGCGTTATTTTATACCACATCATTTAGGATTGGCAAAATAAATGCGCTAAAAGAAGTAACGTTTAAATGTTATGCGTTATTTGATAACACATAAATAAAGATCGACAAAATAACGCTTTAAAACTTTTAAGAGCATAAAAATAACGCGTTAAAACTTTTAAGAGTATACACACCTGCATATTCCATCGAAAATACAAACGATATATTGCATAGATAAAGTTTAATAACGAGTTAAAATAATGAAGCTAAAAAGAAGGATTTATCTTTCTAAAAAATGAAAAGGAAGAATTAGGTATAAAGAAAAGGGGGTTTGTAGGGGGGGTTTTAGGGGAGAGAAGGAAGACCCCGAAGAAGGAAAACTTGAAGAAGGGCTGAAGAAGGCCTTATATCGACCTCCATAACTCTCCTTCATTGCTTTTGTTTCCTGCTATAAAATGAAGCAAGGAAAATGAAAGCGAGTATGTATGGATTCTATATATATATTATCTCGTCTTCAACCCCCTTTCCAGCTTTACTTCGCTTACATCTTATTACTACTACTACTACTCTTATTATTATTATTATTGTTCTTCTTATTTCCCCTCAGTCTCAGACAAAAGCTGGGGGAAAATAGGAATAAGAATCTTTCGTTTCTAAGACGAACATTTGCATAATGGAGAATAATTTTTGCGTTTTGAAACACTTCGATAAGAATAATTCTCTTCAGCCATTCTTTGTGCAAAGAAAAAAAAGGAAAAAAATGGAAAGGGAGATAGGAACCTTTGATAAGTAATATCAAAACTGCGATTTTTTACTCAGAGTTTACTCATTTTATGCGTAATTTAACAAATAGAAAGATAGAACAGATTTAAATATCCATCTTATTGAATATATGTTTTTAGAATAAATAGGTGGGTATGTGTGTTTGTATGTGAATAAGAACAGATAATATTTGTTTACTTGTCTTTGTAAATGTGTTTATGTCTATGTAAGTTTATTATGCATTACAGTTTACTTGTGTTTGACTATGTATTCACAATTATAAGATTTAAATATCCATCTTATTGAATGTAAGTTTTGTGAATAAATAGGTAGGGGGATGTGTCAGTGTATGTGAATAAGAACAGATAATATATTTGCTTTGACTTGTCTTTGTAAATGTATTTATGTCTATGTAAGTTTATTATGCATTACAGTTTACTTGTGTTTGACTATGTATTCACAATTATAAGATTTAAATATCCATCTTATTGAATGTAAGTTTTTAGAATAAATAGGTAGGTATGTGTGTTTGTATGTGAATAAGAACAGATAATATTTGTTTACTTGTCTTTGTAAATGTGTTTATGTCTATGTAAGTTTATTATGCATTACATGTTTACTTATGTTTGCCTATGCATTCACAGTTATGAGATTTAAATATCCATCTTATTGAATATAAGTTTTTGGAATAAACAGGTGGGTATGTGTGTGTTTGTGTGTGAATAAGAACAGATAATATATGTTTACTTGTCTTTGTAAATGTGTTTATGTCTATGTAAGTTTATTATGCATTACATGTTTACTTGTGTTTGACTGTGTATTCACAGATACGTAAGTTTTAAAAAGCATTAAAACAAACTTTACATGTTTTCTTTTGTTTGCCGATGTGTTTACATTTATGTAAGTTTAATATGCATTAAAATT
>JABUQX010113887.1:62500-79408 GCA_015478945.1 Trachelipus rathkii
TAGAGTATATATATATATATATACATATAGTTATATAGTAAGTATATAGGTTACAGCAGGTTATTGTTAAGAATATATATATATATATATATATATATATATATATATATATATATATATATATATATATATATATATATATATATATATATAATTTGCGCGTATAAAAAATTATTGATATTTCATGTTTTAGAACATTGGGTAAGTTCTTGCATAGTACAACAGAGGTGTAACTTACTGTTTGCCGTGCCTTATTAAGTCTGTAGAGAGTAGGTTTTAGAATGGTGAGATTTCGAAGAGAGAGAGAGAGAGAGAGAGAGAGAGAGAGAGAGAGAGAGAGAGAGAGAGAGAGAGAGAGAGAGAGAGAGAGAGAGAGAGAGAGAGAGAGAGAGAGAGAGAGAGCTCTTTCTACAGTTTGATTGTTTAGATTATATGATCATCGAAACTCAAAGATGTTGTTATGGATTACTTTGTTTATTTGAGATTAATCATATATTCAAACTGCAATATTTTTTTTTTTTTTTTTAAACAGAGTTGGTGTATGACAATATTTACTAGTGAGTTTGTTTACTTTATAGGTTAGTTTCTCGTTAATTAGGACTCCAAGTATTTTTACATACGTAATTTGTCCGAATTAATTCAATGTCATTAATTTTGATTTTAAAATTATTTCCTATACGTTTCTGATGCTTATTATAAAGTACGAAGTTTTTTTTGCAAATTTAATGATATCTTATTTGAGTCAATCCATGCCTTGATGTGTGATAGACTGATTTTTCCTTTTTGAGAGAGGATTTCAGGGTTTTTGTCGTTAATTAAAATAGATATATCATCTGCGAAAGATACAGAGAAGGAGTTGTGGGAGTTGATTAGATCAGGGGTTTTAAAAAAATCCGAGGGCCAAAACCGGCCCGCAAGGACCACCAATGCGGCCCGCAGTAGAATGCCCTGGTTTTATCTTTAAGACACTTTTAATTAAATTAAACACTCACAATTAAACACACTGTAGTTTGACTAAGAAACTATAGTCACAAAACACAATAGTCGCACTAGATTTCGCTTTTCAGATGGCACTTGTGGCTCCGAATTCTTGGCCCTTGGGACTTAGTGGAGGAGTCACTGTGGCCCTAAGCCCTAAAAAGTTTAGAGACCCCTAGATTAGATCATTTGTGTATATAGAGATAAGTTGTGGTCCTAGTACGGAATCTTGCTGAACATCCATTTTAGTTTGATGTGTATCATAGAATGTTTCACCCAACTTAGCACATTGAGTTCTTTCTTTCTGATGGGTTTTATACCACTATAAATTCCTGTCATTGAAGCCCAGCTTATTTACTTTGAGCATCAGGATATCATGATCTATTGTGTCAAAAGTTTTCGTGAAATCTAATAACAAGGGGGCAGATGACTCTTTGTTTTCTAAGTTTTTATATAGTTTTCCAATTAGACAGATATATGAGTCAGAAGTTGACAGCCCTGTCTGAAACCAAATTGAAAGTCACTAAGTAGTTCGTTTGTATTATTAATATATTATTAATATTTTATAATTAATTTCGATTAACAGCTTGAATACGATTTTGTTCGAATATTTTGCTAATTGGGTGTTTAATGAATATTGGTAGTAATTTTTCGGGAAGGAGGGGTCATTTTTTTTAAAAATAGCAGACACACGGGAAGCTTTGAAACTGGTTTGATATACATCTGAGAGAGATGATATAGGTTGAATAGGTGACAGGGGTGGAAATGCTGTGCGCGCTGGATATCGTTTAGGTGGATGGTTGAGAATAATAAGGAAGATTGCTTTGTTTGGTGAAGTGTACTTTTATGGTCAGAGATTCTCGAGAATGGTTTGACCACGGACACTAAGATTCTCATTATATACTATAATAGCAGCTTGCTCCACGAAATCCATAAAAGAGGAGTAAAAATAAAAAATAAATTAATTAAATAAATGATAAATGTGAGAGTGTTTGTGTAAGATATGTTGCTGTGAGATGTAAAATATGCATAAAGTATAGACAAAGAGATGCTAAAATATTATCATGCGTTTAATATTCATGTAAATCTGATTAGATTACTCTATAAATTTCTAGTTACGTGATGGATATGAGTTTATATAAATCAGAAAGTAATCACTATTATATAGAGGAGGACAATTATTAGCTCTGTACGAACTTATACAAGAGAGCTCACTAGGGAATAGATAATATTATAATTCTAGCTTCTGATGTGTTGCATTTATGAGGTGTATTATCGTATAAGAAGAGAAAACTATAATAGACTACATGTATACGCTTACTTTAAGTAACTCTCTCGTTCAGTTTAGTTATTTTATGCCATTTAGAAACGATTTTGGTGAGGTTTTATTATGGGGCTCTTGGTTGGACTTATACGTGTTGGGCTAAGGTGTAATGACTTGACTCTGTATTGGAACTGCAGTGTGCTTAGGAACGCGAAGAAGGACAACTAAAGCACTAATGCAGTTGACGGAAGACGAGGACCCCTCATTATAGGTGGGAGAGGTGGTCACAGGTCGTGGGTTGCAATTGCTTGCCATTAAGGCAGTTTTGAGAGATTGATGAAAACGCTCAATTTGGGAATCATATGAGAATTCGGTAAAATTTCTTCTGGTGAATCGAAGCCGCTGGGGTTCGAATTGGTGGAGAGAAATGATATAATGGTCTGGCCGAAGAAACAAGACAGTCTCGCGAGTTCTCATCTGTGCATGGTGCACTGGAGTGGTGTGGTGGCATTTACGTTTTCCAGAGGCGGATGCTTCTCTACCTTCCCTCCGGCTCTTCTTCCAGGATAGTGTTACACTTCAGCGCATTTTAACATAAGCGCTTGTCTCTTCACGATAAATATATTTTAATATACTTTGGCTGCTTTCGTCTGATGCAGATGGCTAGCTTCCTAGATATCGAAAGCAGTGAATTAGTTTCGATCTCCGTAACGTCAAACTGATATCGCTTATTACCTAATGTTGTATATGGGTTTTTATTATTTTTGGTGGACGTGGATTTGTGCGTAGTTTGGTTTAGATTTTGGCATCTCAGGTTTATATTATTGTATTACGCTGCAGACGAACTTGGTGTCTTCAATGTTGCAGCATTACTCCTATCTGATTGATAATAGTTAAAGAGTGTTAAGAAATTTATTCATGTGATTCTGCATTGAGTACATCATCAGTCAATTATGAAGATGATATAACATTAACTCGTATGCTTATTTGGACAGATTAACTACGCCTCGTAGAAATCGATATATATAATGCGTGTTAAGACGCTAGTTCAGACCTGGTGTCTGGTGTCTCTAGGGTCTGAAGTTATATCTGAGATCTCGGATGTTGACTCTGTGGTCATTAATTCGCAGAGTATTATTTGTAGATTTATCGATTAGTTGTCTCGTCACGATTGTCTATTGAGTAGTATGTTTCTCGCTGTGATTGAGGATTCATGTGAGATCACGTCGTGTAGCGATTGTTGAGCGTGTAAATATGATTAACGTTACATTTCATGGAAATATGTTTCGAGGAAGACTGGTGCTAAAAAAGGGAGAGAGATAAGCATATTGATATCCACTGCATCATAAGAGATCTGATAGAGATGTAGGAAAGAAGGATGAGGGATACAACTTATTTATACCTTTTATTCACCCGTGTGTAGAAAGGGAGTAGTGTATAAAGATAAAAATAATTAAAAAAAAAAATAAAATTATTTAAATGTTCTGAGTGTGGCTTATGAATGTAATCAGATCATGAAGAATGCATTAAAAGAGACATCATGCTTACGTATAATTAAAAATTAACTTAAAAATAATAATAATAATTAAAAAAAATTACTAATTAAATAACAAAATTTTAATTTATAAATGTTCGGAGTGTTGGCAATGACTGTAAATTGTAAAGGATTATAGCTTTAAATTTGACACAAGTTCTTAACGCATCAAATATTAAAAAAATTATAAATTATTATTTATATGTTCCGATAGTGTTGGTTGATGATTGTATATCATAAAAGAAAAGCTTAAGAATATATCAATACTATCTTATAAAATCATTATGAAAAAGATTCTATAAGTTGGTTTTTTTTTTTTGATTTGATGTTGTTGATTATAAGTGTCTCAGGAGCTAGCGTAGATAGATAGGGTGTACGAAAGATTATAGAATTTAAGGTATTGAGACACAGTGCACTTACGAGATACTATCAATCGTGTCCGAGAGGGGATTCTTCCTCACCTTCCCATACGGTCTTCTTCGATATGCATGCTGGTTCGATCGCATCTGCCTCTCCGAAATCCTTCTCTTTCGTCTCTCACGTGCCTAGTCCCCGGAGAGTCGAAAGATTTCGAGAGAGTTACACTTCGGCGTCAGATTCATTAACTAGATTGAGCTTCCACGTTCACTGGGATTGTGGTGGGCAGGCGACGTCGAGAGAATATTTTGGGTCTTGAGAGGAAAAGTGGTGGGTTGGCGTAGTGGGGTTGTTATGTAGAGGCGAATCCCGGTTGATTGTTTATCGAACCTGTCGTTGCGCGTTGTCCAATTTCCGAATCCCTGCATGGGTGACCTCGCGAGACGTGGAAGTATGGCCTGGGCTCGCTCAGTTTAGATGGTAGCATCCCAGGACAAGGTATAGGGATGTAAGACCAGAGTGGTTTAGGACTGCGCATTCGGAGATACGATATGCTTAGGCGACCGGATTCCTTTGAACGCGTTGGTCGGTGGAGGCGGTGCTGCTTTCGGGCGAGTAATCTGAACAGACATCGGAGCTGACTCGGGTTATTGCCCAGGTAGACGGGAAAGACTGAGCAAACTCTCCGGGTGACGCGTGCATGGGATAGATGTTCCCTCAATTTCTGCATTAGGAAGTAAGTCCACACATGTGGATTACATTTTAAATTATTCCGCGGAAGAATTTTGTATGGAGGTTGCATTCTTATTCGACACTTTATTTAAGGCAGCATGTTTCAGATCTATATAGGTGCTGGGGGGTCAAAACACAAATTTATCCCTTACTATTTATACCTTCTTAGGTCTAGAGGTTATGGAACCCTTAGATGAGGGATATAATATATTACCTCACCTTAGAGGAGTTGGAAAAAAAAAAAAAAAAAAAATTTAAATATTTTAAGTATGCTTTATCGAGTTGTGGCCATGGGTGTGTCAAATTTCAATATAAGCTAATAAATTAAAACTTAATATTTGACTTACGTTACATCAAAATACAATGAAGATTTTCGAATTCCCGTACGTAGTACAAACAGGTTCGCTACGCTGTTTTGGGTACTTAGGTACTGTTGATTTATATAACTGGTTTTTTGAGGGACGTTGGATGGCCTAAGATGGTTGGAGAATTTCACAGTATATTGTTAACTTATAGGCATGCGAACGCGTGTCCATGTTCTGAGTCCCGCTTGATGAGAGTGGAATTCCTGTGACTCATTCATTTGAGTACTCAGCAATTATTGGGGATATGAGAAAAACCGGTGCTGTTAGTAAACTACAGTTCTTGAAACGTTTCTTAGGGAGCGGGACTAGTTTCTCGACTGGTAACGTGTCTGCGGGCGGAAATCTGATATACAGCTAGGGGTACCGGGTTATATTAATCTACGAACAGCGACAATTTAGATGGTTCGGTATATTTTAGTGACGCGTTTGCATGTATGTGTACGATTATTGTCTCCTTTAGCTTGGAGGGATCCTGATTGTTGGGCTTTCCAGCGGAAGATAAAAGTGGGTGCAATTCTAAATATAACAGCACTTCAGGCACTATGTTCAAGGGATGCATGGACTATTGAGCTTATAAAACAAAATCCCTCATTACCTTAGGTCTATGAGGTTTTGGATTCCCGGATTTGAGTTGATAATGTAAACACCTCCCTTTTACGAGGCAGTGAAAATAAATTAATTAAAAAAATAAAAAAATATAAAATTATTAATTTATGTTCCCTTGGGTTTTTAAAGAGTGTAATTTCACAAAGTAAGTACTTAAAGATTACACATGTTATTATTGCACCAAAATAGTAATCTCTTCTCTCTTTTTCACTCTCCTATTATTTTTCGCAGGGAATAGTAGGTCGCGGAACGCTGGAAAAGAAAAGGCAGGTAGGAAGAAATGACAAAGTCGGGGAAAGGAAAGCCGCTTACCGGCCTCAGTACCAATTTTTAATTTAGTGGGAACCCTTCGGTAGGTTCAGAAAATTCACCCTAAGCTCAGGACAGAGCGGATGGACCCCTCAACTATGGGAGATGTGCATGTAAGGTTCATCCCTTGGCCAGGTGGCACAACGCATACCCCGTCACATCCGTGCCCATTCACTCCTGTTATATCACTTTCTTCCGCTCTACAAACTCAGATTTCTCTCCTTCAAACATTCGTACTGGACTTCAATCATTTGTTCTCTGGTCTCCCCGCCGGTCCGGTTTTTCCAAACCAACTGCGCACATATAGCATTCGCTTTAACCACCGACTATCATTCATGCCTTTCCTATATGAACAAAGCCATTTCAACATACTTGTTCAGTTTATTCTCTCTTTACCTTTCTTCAAACCACATCACTCTCTATACGTTCATTGTCTGTCTTTACAATTCTTTCTACTAGCCAACCCTAAGATTGTCCATTCTGAACACATTGAACTTTAGATCTATACTTCTTTATTCCAGACCATAGTCTCAACTCTTACAATACCTACAGTAACACATACCCTCGATGTAAAACTACCCCTCAGACTTAGTCCTTTACATGCACGATTTAATGCACGCAGCCACTTCCTGCCATATCACCAACTCCTACTCCACTTGCTCGTCTTTCCCTTCTATCCAACATTACCCTAATATTGTAAACTCAGATATTGTTCCAGTGCTCACCATCTAACATAACTTACACTGAGGACTGTCCTCACTTCACCAACCATAACTTAACTCTTATCAGCGTTTATTTCAACCTGCTTTTACACACCTGCCAAATTTCAACAAATCTCTCAAACTCTCTTAGATTCGCCACACAGAACGAAATCATTAACCGCATATAATAGGTAGGGCACCTCCATCTCATCTCCATTCTCCAGCCATTCTAAACACCCATTTCCTGCCTCCCACTCGTTTTTCTTCATAGACCATCCATAACAGATTGAAATACAGGAGAACATAACACAATACCTGATACTCGCTGTTAGTCCTAACAATACAATTGACACCATTTATCTCAAACACGCTCACTCCGTATACATACTTTGAGCTCCATTCAGAAGCTACCCAAACCGATAGTTATCACTACATGCATAAACTTCTATTAACTCTATCAATACGCCTGTTGCAAATCCATAAATTAAATACAATTTATTCTTCTTCCTCCTCATTTTCTCATCATGTGTTCAGTGTTAAGAATTTGATCACACATCTTACCACTCTTTCGTAAACGCACCTTGTTCTTCACATAGTCCTTCAGTCACTCGACGCATACTTTCGACCAAAATACACATATCTTCCCTAAAATACTCAATAAACTTATTCCCCATAATTCTACAGTTCCTTATTCCCTTACCCTTTATATATATGGTACTATTATGCGCTTCTACTGTCAATCTTGGAACTATACCTCTATAAACGCTTATTAAACAAAGTTCAAATCATCAATCACCATTCGCCTCCTTTTTGATCATTCAACCAGGTAATTTCATCCAATACTGCAGATTTCCCAATTCTTTCATTTTCACGTCTACCCCATTAACGTGTCCTCCTTAATAAATAATCTCATCCAAAATACCTATTCCGTTCTTGCACGGCATCAAACCCACACATTGCACTATACCTTCATTTACTGTTAATATGTGCAGATTTTCGAAGTGTCTTTCACACTTCTCTCACACCTTTCATAGTTACAACAGCACCATCTAATTCATTATTCTAAGCAGATTCCTTATTTCTCAATTCTTTAACGTTTCGCCTTCTCTTCCAGAAGAGTTCCTTATTCCTTTAAGCCCATTTCATCTCCTTGCCAAATTGTTATTTACTCTTGTTTTGCACCAGTAAACACATTTTAGTATTTCTTTTTTCTCTTTATATAATTCAACATCTTTCTTTTGAGTCTTCATCATTGCTTTTAGTAATTCAACCAAGCTTTTTTTACTTAACGCTTTCATCACCTCTATTCACATTCACGGTTAACATTGCTTACTTCCTACTTTTAGCACATCCACATACTCCTTTGCACTACTAACAATTGGTTCCTTTGCCCCCAGATTGTTCAGTATCAACTTTATCACATTCAATATCGTTTACTTCAGTGAGCGCTCTTACATACTTATCCTTTTCTTTGCCACAGTTAACTTCATAATCTTTATTTTACTACTTCCTTTCGTTCACCTTTCTTTCCATCAAAGCCAGCCATACTTAATTACATAGAACAAACATATGATCCGATAATCCATTCTAAAGCCTAACTGATTTACATCCACATCATACTTCAAACATCTCCTCTCACCAAACACTAATCAATCATACTTTCACTTCGATACGATCTCTACTCACCAATCCTAGTATACTTATGGATACCTTGTGTTTAAAGAAAGTATTCTTTACACACATACCGTTCTTTCACATAGAATCATACATTACTTATCTCTTTTCATGCCCACCCAAAACCCTGTTTATATTCATCCGCTTTTTGATTACCTATCCAATTACATTCGGTCCCTCAAAACTTCATCTGAAGCTCTACTCCCCCATCCCAGAACATGATTCAGATTATCCCAGAATAATCTGTACTCTCTTAACGTTTCCCTCAGATGGACATACGTCACAAACTCAATACTACCTTGAGTTTTCAACTTAATTTAACCATTAGATATCTAGACTCACCACTCAAAGTTACATAGTTCGTATCAAGTCACTCATGCAAATTGCAACTCTTCTCTTCCTCAGTCATGATCTATTATTCAACAACCACCAGAACACACATTTCACTACACAACACCAATCAATTTCTTTATTTCCTTTTCATCTTATTGTTTCAGTCACAGCGAGGGGCGGAAGGGGGAGTGGGGGCAATTTTTGCCCTTTCTTAATACATCATCACTCTCCTCTCTCTCACATTCTATTCCTCTTGACCAATCATGTCCATAAGAGTAATACGAATTCATAAGTATATCGACCGAAAGAAGAAGGACCGTTACGCGATCACGACTTCTGCCGAGCTGTATTAGATTCCTGGCATAGAAATAATGGTAGTTAGACTGCATACGGTTATCTGTATGCTATGAACGCGTAGTACAATTGTTCGATCCCAGCTGAAGGAAGAGTAAAATCTCCTTGTGATGCTTCATATTATATATATACATAAAATCTAAAATATCTATATATATAAATATATACTATATACTATATATATTATATAAGGTATATAATATAGGATATGTCTATATAAAAATATATAGGATATATATATATTTATATATAATATATAATATATATATAATATATAATATTTTATATATATATATATATTTATATATGATATATATATATATAATATATATATATATATATATATATATATATATAACAAATACATAAATTTACTGCGTCTGTTTATGGCTTGTTACATACTTACATATTCAAGTGCATAATATATATATATAAAATTCCGTACTGAATATACCAGAAATTAGAAATATTCAAGCGATCAACTAAATATCTTTAACAAATATTTATGTTACTGGGATTATAATAATTAGCTCTCGTGGTTCGATTGCGACTCTTCGTCTCCTCTTCGTTATCTCAAGATCTGTCGTTATTTATCTTATTGCTTGTTGCTGTGTTGTTTTTCTTGTGTTATTCTTTTAATTTTATTATCACAACTTCATGTTCAATCTGCCTTTTAGTTTAGTATGTAGGGTATGTTATATCATATATAATTTATATATATATATATATATATATAGTATATATATATATATCTATTATATATATATATGATATATATATATATATATATATTATAATTTATATATATAGATATATATAATGGTATTAAAACATATATATATATATGGATTATATAATTATAATATTATATATATATTATAGTTATATGAATACATATATTTATATATATATATATATATATATATTAATATTATATATATATTATAATATTAATAAGATATACTATATAGTAGTATATATATATATTATAGTATATATTTAATATAATATGAATATAAATAACAAAGCTGAGTATATATAATATAATATATAATATATATATATATATATATTATATTATAGTCTATATTTAAGTTATAATATATACGTATATATTATATATAATATTATTTATCATATAATAATATATTATAGTATAATATAAATATATAAATGCAATAATATTACTATAGTAGTAATATTATATATATATATATATATATATATGTATATTATAATATATATATAATATATATAACTATATATATATATTACGTTGTAAGATAATAAGTTTCGTTCATTGAAATTCAAGAGAAATTCGAGCTTTCATTACACAATATGTTATCATATTTTTAAGCGACCTATAAATTCAATTATTAAATATTGCTTTTAAAGAATTTTTTTCACTTTAATATATATATATATATATATTATATATATATAATATATATATATAATATATATATATATATTTATATAGTACTATATATATATATATAATATTAATTAATCTTATATATATACATATATATATTATATATATAATATATATAATATAGTATAATATATATATATAAAGTATTTTATATTATATATACTATAACTATGAATATTTATGTATCTGATATATATTAATATATATAACTAATTATATTATATATTTAATTATTATAAATATATATAATATATAGGTAATTATATATATATATATTATATATAATAATAATATATATAAGTATACTCTATATATATATATTAATTATAGTTATATATATATATAATAATCTATATTACTATATATATATTAAATATATATATATTAATATTATATATAATTATATATATATATAATATATATATTATAATATAATATATATATATATATAATATAGTATATATATATAATATATAAATATATCTAATATAATAGTTTATATATATATAATATATATTAGTTACATATAATATGTTATTATTATACAATATACTACATATACTATATAAGGAAAAAGTATAACGCAAACAGAAGTTATAGCAATTTAAATCCCAGTTCAAAGTATTAAGAATAGTGAATATTTAAACAAATATATATATAGTATAATATATATATATAAGATACTATATTATATTATATATAATCAATATAATTCTTAAAGTATTATAATATATATAGTATATATATTTAGAATTGCTCTTAGTAAATTGGCATAATTGGTCCTTAAACTATTTGCTTTCAATTGATACATATAATATTATAATTATAATATAGTTATATATATATAGTATATAAGTATAATTATATTATGTATATATTATATATAATCTATATATTACATTATATATATATATATAATAATATAATATAGTATATATATATATATATATATATATATATTATATAATATATATATATATAATATATATATATATTATATATATATATATATATTAATACATATATATATTATATATATATATATATATAAATATATATATATATTATATATATATATAATATTATATATATATATTATATATATTTATATATTATATATAAAATAGTATATAATGTATAATATATATAATTATTTATATATATATTATATAATATTATATATATATATATATTATATATGATAATATATATAGGAAAACAAACTCAAAAGGGCAGGAAAGATCGGTATATGAAGTTTGATCAATGGTGCTTACAAATGTTGAAACACGTTATGACATGCATTTTATTGTTGTAAACCTTGTTTTAATATTGTAATTAGATGTGGTGACGACTGTGTTGCCCCAGCAATTTGCTATGCATGTCTAATATTTTCATGTGAATCTTTTGGGTAGTACAAAGATATAATTGTGTCAGAAAAGGATTTAACTAAGGCAGGATGTTTTAAGCAGATTTCTTCTAACTATGATTTTAGAATGAGAAGTTATCTCGCCAGCTACATTCTAATGATTATTTTAAGACAAGGGCAGCTTAATTGGAGTATAGGATAGCAATAGAGTAAAAAAATATTATAGGCTCAGGGCCAATATTCATTGAAGGATGCTTCTTGTAAGATCGTCTCTGTGCATTAAATATGAAGGATTGAAACTAAAAATTAATCGCTTTTATGAGGAAGGTGGTCAGAATTTCAGAAGAAGAGAAAGAGTTATTCAAACTGTAGATAATTAAGATCTTTAAACTACAATATCTGTGTCATTGGAAGGCTTGAAAATAAAAATTTTTTACCGCTTTCTCTTTTTTTTTTTTGATACACCAGGAGATCATTTGAAAAGAACAGATGATAAAGCGATAAAGTTCGATTGTTAGACGTCTGCTGAACAGAACCCGCGCGCCGGCGCCTATAACGGCTATTTTTTTTCTTATATTATCTTGCTAATGTATGTTGGTCATTCTCTTTTTTGTATGATTATTAGTATTTAGAATCCTATTGGATTTCTCTAAAATGACGTTAAAATGGAAATCTTCTTTCTTAACTTTAGTAATTTACAGGGCTTGCTTCCCTTTTTTCCTGTTCCTATTCTCTCTGTCATCACTCCAACTCCCAAGTTATCTCTATGGCTCTGCCTACTGCATAATATAGTCTGTTAAGTTCTGAAATATCACAATCAATTGGTAATATTCTTGGTATGACTCTGTTGACTATTTTGGTGCTTAAGCATGTGTAATCTTAAGCTTACTTTGTGATAACAAACATTTAAAAATAATTTTATTTTTTTTTATTTTTTATTTTTTCACTCCTCGAAGGGAGGTGTTTTATCCTCTCCGGTTCAAACTCAGACCATAAGGATGAGGGATTTTTGATTTACCCCCAGCACCCTTGAAACATGTGCCTGAAGTGCGTAGAATGGCATCCCATATCTCCGCGGAGCGCACATGGATTCCCTCCAAGGCAGGAACATCTCCCATGCACGCGTCACCCGAATTCTCATTCCGTTCGTCAGTACCCGGTCACCCGAGCTGTTCAGATTCCTCGCCAGAGACACGACCCGTCGGAACTGGTTCCGCTAAGAACGTTTCAAGGCGTATTTCTACTAAAGCACAACGTTTTCCTCATCCATAATTCGCCCTAGCCCAGGATACAGGTCAAATGAAGTGAGTCACAGGAGGATTCACTCTACCATCAGCGAGGAGCGAGAGAACATTGGACACCGCGTCGGCAGCGTTAACAATAACCGGATGCTCCACACGTAAGGAGGTGAGCGAGATGACAGCAAGAAACCAGCCCAACAGCGTAAGCGAACCTGTTTGACGTACGGGGAATCGAACTTTCATTGGTTTTTGGATGGCTTGGCATATGTTTTTTTTTAAGTAAAGCCGTAAGGAAGGATGGGGCTTTTGAATTAACTCCATGGCAAAACTCGAAGCACTTAATATTTAAATTTTTTTTTTTTTTTTTTTTTTTTTTTTTATCTGCTACAGGGAGGTATTTATCCCTATCCGGGTCAAACCTGCAGACTAAAAGGATGGGATTTTGTTGACCCCAGACCCTCCTGAAAAAATGGTGAAGTGCGTAGAATGGACCAATCTCCGGGTCCTGGGGATCTCCAAGGCAGGACATTCTTCTTTCAGAGATGAGGATGTATTCCTGTATTGAGATTTGCCCGGTGGAATATTCTTCCTAGTGTACGGTGAAGTACCTCGGTCAATGAGCCGAGAGCTGTTACGAGGAAGTGGGCGCCCGAGATCACCGCCGTCGGACTGGTCGCTTAAGAAGTTTTCAAGCGGAGCCATAAAAGACGGGTTTCATCTGATTGCTGAGTACTAACAATGACGCGGATTCACTCTCCATTCAAGCGGGATTCGTACATATGAACACACCGCGAGAGTGTCGAGAGAGCAGCGTTTAACAATAACCGGATTGCTCTGAACATACGCCTCGCATGTTCCCCAAAAAAACTAGCCAAAAGGGTGAGAATCAGTTGACGTAGGGGTCCGAAATTTTCACTGCTCAGGGGTGAGATAGACACTGAGAGGGAGAGAGGGGAGAAGGAAAAATTGGAGAGCGCAGCAGAGAGGAAGAGAAAGAGGCACCTAGCCAGAAACTAAGGGACAAGGGTATGGGGGACGGCACGTGCGGCCTACACGCATGGGGAGAGTGATGCGATAAGCATGTTCTTTTTAAAACTTGGGTTTCTTACTAGCCCTGAGCCGCCCCCTCTGACACTTAATAATTGAATATTTCATGTTTAAGCATGTGTAATCTTAACTAGTTTCCTTTATGATTACAATCATAGTCGCACTTGATTTCATTATAAATGTATTTTTTTCATTTATTTGGAATGATTACGGCATGAGGTATTTTTTAGCTAGCATTTGTCAATTACCAGCATATGCCACACTTCAGAAAGCATTTAAAATTTTTCTTTTATGGTTGAATTGCGTAAAGCATAGTGTCTTTTTACAGCTTCCCCTTGATTTGCATTTAAAAGCGAACGCATCGACGATGAGAAAATAATTAATTTTTATTACGTTGATATTTTTTTTTTTTTTTTTGCCACTGAGCTCTACAGGAGAGATAATGAGTCCTTCATGCCCGGAGGAGGGTCAGGAAAGTTGACCGAATGGCAAGGGATGCGGGATTACATAGTAGGCCCACCACCCTGGAACTGTGCCTGGAAGTGCGTGAAAATGGCACACCGCGAGAGATCCTCGCGGGAGGGTCCAATGGAAGTACGACCGCGCATACAAGGCAGGAAATCTCCACAGGAAAAGGACGCGCGCACACGCGAAAATTCTGCAATTCCCCGTTCGGAGAAGTAGCCGTCACTGGAGGAGAGGGGAATAAGAGGTCCCGGACGCTGGTTCAAGCAGAAATGTGCAGCGGTGCAGCCGGGAGAAAACGAGGGAGAACCGGGCCCGTCGAACTGGGGGTGAAAGGAAGCGGGGACGTTTTAAAGGGCGTAGTCCCCAAGCCCGATTTTCCTCCCAAAATCCATAGGAAAAAAGGCTGGAGAATGGGTAGAGACACGAGTGGCAAGACAGGGGAAGGTAAGATCGACCCGGTGTACGCGGATTGAAACATTGGACACCGGGGTGAGGACGGAGCGTAAAACCCCCATAAGTAATGCTCTTAATCCAGCTGAGAGACGGACCGGAAAGCACAAAAACAGCCAAAGCGGTAAGCGATCAGTTTTGACTGTATCGGGATGACACTATTGAAGCTGGAGACTCGAGGGGGGAGAGCAAGACGAGCTGGGAGAGACCGAAAAGAGAAGGGATGAAAATCGAGTGGAGAGAGGATCGATGCCGGCGGGGAAAGGAAAAGAGATATCCGAACCTATGAGGAGGGAGATGAGGAAGCCATGGCTTGGCCAAAACGGAAATGCACCAACACACTCATTGCAGAGCTGAAACCGGAGTGGCAATGGGTTTTCTTCTCAGAATTAGATTATCATTTCTTCGAAAAGTATTCATACACGAAAGATTTTAATTGAAAAAAAATTTTTATTTTGTAATTAGTGGATTGTGCAGTAGCTTTATACAAGAACTATGATAATTCTGAGTGGCAGTGGGCAATTTCCAGAGCAAATACGCAGGATAACTTGTGGAGGTTTGGCAGCTGAACTGTAACTAGATGATGGAGAGGTAGGGAATTATTTGGAAGAAATATAGGTATTCCTACCGTGATAAACAATGACGGAGGAATTTCTAAAGTTTTTATTGGGGAAGTGTGTTTTCTCCTCTTTTTATTTTTGTCATTGTCATGCAGATAATGCAAGTTGAGATCTTAATGACTAATAAGGATAAGTACAGACAAATTTGAGGGTGAGCACGAAAGGGAGCGGGAGTTTTAAATGCACTTAGCCAGGACAAGTGAAATTTTAGTTTTCCCATAAGCGAGAGCTCGCACTGCACGCACAGCAACAATTAAAATTTGTATTCAAATAAGTTAAATAGGTTAAGGAAGAAAAATACTGAGGGTTATCGAAAAGAACGAAGTAAAAACAAAACACTAGGCGAGAGGAGAAAGTGCAAGATGTTATAATTTATTCGCGAGAGTTATGCGAAGGCGGTAGTAAAGTCTGATCTAGAGATACTGGTGAGAAATAATTGATATTTCAAAATATTTCCTTTTTCCATACTAATCGCTTTTACCCTCATATCACACACCTTCAGAAACATTTTAAATAATTTTATATTTTCTCGTGACTAGATAGAAAAGAGGACGCAATATTGTAGCAGATTTTGGAAACTTTATAGAAGTGATACCATTAATGTACACGTATAACAATGAACATCCAGAATTCTCGCCTCCCGAAAGGCAAAATAATACTAAGCTAGATCCGCAAAACTTAATTATGATATAATTTGAAAATGGATACTTCAATGGAAATATACCATCATCGTGCGTATTTTTGTGTGGTATTTATCGTTTGTACTTAGATAGCATGATTAATCATTTTTCAACGTCTTTTATAGGGGCGTGTGTGCTATATTATATCTTGATTCTTACTCATAAACACTTGCATTGGTTTTCCACCTCTTTCACTCGAGAGCCACACATTTCATTCCTTTGTCAGCACAGTAACATTTACAATAGCATTTCTACTTCTATAGATTGCTCAGATATCCATTATTTATTTTTCTATTCACTTGCCCTCTCTATTAAAATAACAGCGGAAGGTAATTGCGGAGGATCTAGAAGTGTAATATTTATAGATCTTTAGATTGTCCTCCGTGGTCAAACC